>MU225764.1:2666561-2704733 GCA_018584345.1 Thuja plicata
TATAAAAACAAATGTGATCATGAATTAATGTTATGTTTCTTTTATGAAAGTTGTATATTGTAAAATAGTTAATTAAGATATAAATAATTTGACAAGACGCTCTTTAGGGAGTTTACCACTATGGTATATGGTGTCTTTATACTTCTCAACTATTTTCTCAGGTATCCTGAATCTCTTCTGCATCTTGATTCTGAATGTCTTGATGTCTATATCCACAAAATCCTTCACTCTACTCTCTGATGTGACTTTAAGTTAAATATGTGACATAGTGGGTTTGCTTCTGTCTAGGTAGAGATTTGCAACCTTTCCTACTATGTGGAAGTAGAGATATATGATTAGTGAACCAAACTTGAATATCTTGCTTTCATCATGCTTGATTGCTCGGATGTTGTAAATCAATTAAGTGCGCAATATCTCACATAAGTTGTACTGAGTGTGGCCTTTCACCATTTTTATTGTTTCTAAGATAGTGGCTGCAGATACACTGTTTAGTCTGCTTGCGTGCTAAAATTTATAACCTAATATCATGGTAACTAGCTTTATGTCATCTTCCTTGATGGGATCAACTGTCATACCACACCTATCACTCCTTGATAAGCATGCTTTCTCAACTTATTTCTTAACATCTTTACCAGTTGGAAGAACTAGTCCAGTCTTGGGTAGTCCAGTCATATCATGAATTAGATCAGCAGTGATGTAGATAGGAACTTCACCAATCTAGTAGAGGTCATCATGTATTCTTCTCAATAGGATTTTAACCCATTCTATCTTGTAAAACTCATGCGCATTGGAATAATCAAAGATAGGGTTATCAGTGAGATGTGCATATTCATTCTTGAATGTATAATCTGGTTTCATCATAGAACCCATGAGAGAAGCAATGTTGTTGTCTCCAAATGTTTCCTTCTTGCAATAAACATATGCACAGATGTCTTCCACATGAATGACTCCAAGCGAGGTTCTAGAGAATGCTCCCTCAACATCATCTAGTATGGACTTGAATGGGTGCTTCTTAAAAGCAAATCTCTTCCTCTCAACAATGTCAAATATAATAGGGGTTTCCATACTTACTTGTAATTATATTAAATAGGGTTTCACGATGATTCTAAAATGGCGTGACTACTAGGGTTCCATTCCAATTGATAATCTGTTCACAAACCAACTAATCCTTTAAAATAAAGTTCTTTGATGTTCAATACTTGTCTGCTCCTTGAATACTTCTATCTCAAATGCAAAGTGAGGTCTTAAGATCTCTTACCAAATTTATATAAAGGTTAATTGCATTTAATGCTTGTTGTCGTAAAGAAGTTTACAGAGAGATTTAAATTTTTTTTCTGAATGAAGTAAGGGCAATGCATGAATGCATACAACCTTAATCTGTGATCACATGCATGAATACATAGGCGCATACTCAGAGGTGAGTATACCAGCCACGCAGGGGTTCAAAGCTAAAATAGCTCCCCCTAAGACCATGAGGGTCAACTATTCAGAAGTAGAAGGTGCATCCACTAAGGATGCATCTGCTACCTTGTTCTCTTCAGTATCCTTCTTTATTTCAACCCAATTTTTATCTGAGTTAGCTTTAGCTTCCAAAAACTTAACTTCTCCTGATTCTTCAAATAAAGACTTCTTGGGATTCTCTTGTCCTTTTGTTCTTGATCTACAAAACCTTGAGATGTGTCCAGATTTTCCACATGAGTGACAGATGATAGGAGGTCTGGTGTTGTTGTTCATCATGCTGTATTGTTTTGATGTGTGTCCGTTGTAGTTACATATCTAACATGCAATGTTCTACAAGTTTCTTTGAGCTTGATTTCTCTGATTGAATTGAGTTTGATTCCTTTGGTTCAGTTGTGGCTATTTTCTTTGATTAGTTTTGCAATGAATAGCCCTATGACCAAACTTATTACAGGAGTAGCAATAAACATTAAAGGGTATTACATTCTTACAATCTCTTTCCAAGTGTCTATGCTTGTTACATGCATAGCAAGTATGGTTTAATTCCTTGTATTTGTCCTTTGGTGATTTTGCTTTAGTCTCTTCATGATTTTCAATTTTCTTTTCTTTTGAAGATTCTGTTTGAGCTTTCTTTCTTTCTTTCTTATGATTAATTGATCTCAATTTGAGCTAAACTGTATCCCATACCTGTGGTGTCACCTTTTAGCTTTTGCGCATAGAGCTATGATTGAATCAGATTAGAGCTTGTGTGTATTTTATCAATATTATCTTTTGCTCCTGATAATTCAGTTTCAATTTTTTTCTTGATATTTTCCAATTCCAAGATTTTCATATTGGCTTGCATGAGTTCATCATCCAACTGATTGTTTTCTTTGTTCTTCTCTTCAATAGCTGTTAAGCTATCAGTTAACTGATCATTTAATTCATCTATCTTATGTTTTAGAGACCTGTTCTCTTCATTCAATTTCAATTAATTGATGGAGCAATCTTTCAGTTCTTTCCTTAATTTATTAATAAGCATTTATGAGCCATCAAATTTTAATTTCAGTTCTTCATTCTCTTTCTCAGATCTATCTAGATCTTCAAGGGCTGCTTCAAGATTATTTTTTAGATGTTTGACTTTTGCTGAATCCATGATCTCCTCAAGTGGTTAAAATTCTCTTTTTGAGGACCAGAGCTCTGATACCAATTGTTGGAAACACTGAGAGCGGGGCGGGGGGGGGGGGGGGGGGGGGNGGTGAATCAGTGTTTAGCTTATTATTCAAATTTAGCAACTTAAACATAAATCAAATATACATTCAATGAAGAACAAAACAAGATCACATAACACTTGATTTGATTACGGGGAAACCTTGATTAGAGGAAAAACCCTGGTGGGAATTAATACCCACAAATATTGTACCAGTATAATGAACCTGTTAAAGTTCCTTTGCCCTGTAAGAAGCAGTCTTTACAATATGAGTACAATGACTTGGTTAAGGGTTTGACCTTGTTAGGAGTATTTTAAAATTAACCCTATTAGGGGTGAGGGCTCACTATCCAAGAGCTCACTTCTCAAATAAAAAGAAGGCTACAACCTCCTGAGAGTAGATATACACTATATCTAAAGATGAACTATTGTATGTGACACATATGTCTGATCAGTTCCAGTTATGTGCATATGATATTAACTTCTTTATGTGCTCCATCTCATACTGATATCTTCATACTACTCTGCTATACATCTTCTCTGACTTATTCGATGACACTTCAAATGTATCTTTGCATTACATATATATATCTTTACACTTGAATAGACACAACTCAAAACAAGACCATAGTCGCCCAAAATCATAATACACAACACTTCCAAAAAAAATGGCTTAAGCGTGTTTACAATAATGTTTAATACACAATTAAAAACATGCTACAATAAGTGCTTATCCTTTACATGACAAAATATTATACACTAATCAAAACAATGAAGTTGGCTTCATACTCTGTATTCTGGACTGCTGGTGAACTTGTTCTTTTTGTAACTTGTCTGTACTGACATTTCATACCATGCGTGTATAGGGTAAGCATAATAAAATACCATAGAGCTTAAGTCTAAATGTGCATATCCTTAGGTGATCATACGCATGTGCACTGATTCCCTAATCACATGTAAGTCACTGTTCTGTTCTGTCTTCTACACTTAGTCAAATTTTCACTTCATTGATTACTATCAAAAAATTCATATGACTTTGTTGCCATAATGAAAACACAAAATAAGCCATATACTCCCTGGGAGTCAAATTTCCAACACCAAGTATCCAAGGCCAGAGTGTTATCGACCTTAATTTTTTATTTGCCAAGTAATTCCAAGCGAGCATCAGACTTCCGCTCAAGATACTCCTGAATGAGAGGCATAAAATCCTCCTTATCCCCATCTTCAGGAATATTACGAGAAGATGTATTAGAATCAAAGTGACCTAAAGTAGAATCTAAGCTTGGATAATCCAAAATATTATGGGTTAGGCCTTTTCCCTCTCCAACTTTATTCTTCTTCACAACCTCATCCTTCCTTTTCTTCTCCTTTTTTTTCAATTCCTTTTCCCCTCTATTCTTTCAACAACTACTGGCTCTCTTGCTTATATTTTTTTCTCCCAACTGTCACTTCCTTATGCTTGAAAGAAGTCATCTCCTAAGGTTTCTTTCCATAATTATTAGGGGAATCAACTTCTTCCTCAGTTTAAATTCCTTTAGCTTCATCTAACAAATGGGTAGCCAGGCTTTGCCTCTTGTTTGCAGAATTAGTTTTGATGCTCTCATCAGTTTCCATCCCCTTTTGAAGATCAAATTTTCTTTGTAAATTCAAAGGAGATTTTTTTTAGCTTTCTTCCCCCAAGGGCTTTTCTTTCCTATAGTTTTCCCCCCTTCTCTTCAATTTTTCTTTCACTTTTGATCTCCTTAACAAATAAATTAGGGTTTTGGGCTTTATAGTACTCTACAATGAGTAATATCAGACCTTCATGAAAAATAGCCTTATTAGGTTTTTTCCAATGATATTCCAAACTATGTTGTAGAGACTTAAAAAATAAAAATGGAAAATAAACCCTATCCTTATATCGGAAGTGATTAACTAGAACAAAGTGATAACTATGCACCCTCGTATACCTTCCATCTAAAATGAAATATTCCATAATGCAAATTAGAACCTTCTTCTAGATTAGATTTATCTACTCAATATTATAAAAAGTATTCTCCTTCACAAGGATATCCTCCTCCTCTTGATTTTTGGTAAATTTCTGAATAGAAGCATTGGAAGTTTATCTATCTTTGAAAAACTATGACCCCTCACTAGCTAACCCATTAATTTCAGTAATAAAATCAATATTCAAATCAATTTTAACACCATATATAGTAACAAACACCATTCTAACCTTTTAATAAGTCTCTGATTACCTCTTTATTAAACCCATGAAGACGCTCCTTATAAATGGTGACATCCCCCTTCTCATGTTGACTCCACACTTCCTCTTCTTTCTTCCATTTCTTGCAAGAATTTGACTCTTGATGCTTTAGATCAACTCCCATGGATTTGTCTGCAAATCCGTATCCATAGTATGCATAATATACAAATAAATGGCTACTCTACAAGTGATAATAACAAAAAATGACACCCATAAAATGTGTGGAGCCGATTTGTAAAATCTTTTCATGGACTCCCACCTATTAATGTAAATCTTTTCCCTATTTTCGAGATGATTAATTTTCATTTCCATAATTAACTGTGATGTTTTTGACATGACTCTTAGTCACATGCATTCTAATTATTTTTCTAAGCATTCTATCCTTCTTTATGCGACCTTTCCACGTTATCATTTTATTTCTTGTGATAGCCAAGTTGGCAATACAGTCTGCAACTTTGTTCTTCTCACGGTAAATGTGGGAAATGAAAACCTTATTAAAGGTATTTAATAACACATTTGAATCCTTGATAATAGTGTCAATTTTCAATGAAGCCTTATTTTTACCAAGAAGACATCTAACTATATTACTAGAATCTCCTTCAATCCATAGATTTTGGCAATTATGCCTTTTAGCAAGCTTAATAATTTGAAGAGCACCCATAGCCTCTGCAACATGACTACTTTGAATTCTCACCAGAATAACCACTGTTAGAATAACTAAGTGGGGGGGGGGGGTGAATCAGTGGCCTCAATAATTAATCCAATAATTCAATCCAAAATTTTATACCACAAATATAAACCTCTAGTTATCTTCAGTCCTACAAGATGTATGACTTTAAATAATCTTATCAAATAACTACTACTTGGAATATACTGTTTATCCTTTTTCTTAAGCTTTACCGAATAACAGTATTGTCTTTACCGAAATACAATAAGTAATTTAGTGTCTATCGATCAATCCTAATTTAGTAATGTGTAAAGAAAAACATTAAAGCAATGAACCATACACACATTTAACACATGGATTTTAATGTGGAAATCTTGTTAGGGGAAAAACCACTTGGGACCGGTAACCCAAAATTTTCACTCTTCTGAAGTGAGCTCAGTGAAGAGCCAACCCAGTTAAAGGTTACAAACACATTATTAAGTGTGACCTTGTTAGAGGATTTAAATATAATAGTTTGTCACTTGATATTTGGCATTCACTATGCTATCTTCATGAGAAAAATTTTGATACTCCTTGGGATGTATCTCAATATATAAAGGATTTTTAAATCCCACTTTGTTAAGATATTTTCTAAATCAATGGTTAAACTAAATCAGTATATGATCTGTTCATAAATACAACTTAATCTTGCAGATGTTCAGATCTATTGTAAGCTCATAATAAATTTATGATCAATGTATCCTTTTGTTCCTTTTCTCCACTTCTTTCTGCCCAGTGAATTATGTTGCTTCTCTGTTGCTCAGTGTCCGCATAAATCTTTAGCTCTGTTCTTCAACATGTTTGATTAGTACTGTATGAAGACTTCTTATCTTCACCAATATTCTCTTCAACATTTTCTTCTATCCCCCCCAATTCATAATGAATTAGCTTGTCTCTTTTATAGACATGATTTCATCTTTTCTAAGTCCTTGTCTTTCTTTTTCTTGACGTGATCCACAAATCTCACCATTCTTTCTTTAAATCTTGCTTTAGTTTTATCCCATAGATTTCTTCTTGACAACTAGAATAAAACTAGCTTTGAATTTCTAGCTCATCTCTAGCTTTTAACTGGTCGATGAAAGCAATGTAATCAATTAGTTAACTCCATATTTAGCTCCTTCCAACTAAGTCTTTTGTCATTTTTGAACTTTAGTTCTGATTGGTGTTTAACTCCTTGTTTTCTCAGTCTTGACTTCAGTTTTCCTCTGGCATCTCTATCTGTCGGGGTTTTTTGTCCATCAAGCAACATTGTGACTTTTAGTTCTTCTCGAGTATCACTTTGGTTCTCCTCGGTAATTCTTTCTCGGGTATCTTTCTTGAGTATCTTTCTTGGGTATCACTGTGACTCTTCTCGGGGTTCTCTATCCATTGGTGTGCACTATCTGTTAGTGTTTGTTGTCACTTGGTGTATACTGAACTTTTATGCATTACTGATAACATAACCTTTATCTCTTTGGTTCTTTGAATTTTTTGACAATAGGTATATAACCAATTGGATTTTATCAAGTTGATATCAATGACAATACAATACATTAACTAATTTATTTTTTTGTATTAACTTTCTGTAGCTTGGAGAGCGTCAACTTAATATCTTCAAACTTTCAATCAGTTATAGTTTATCAACCACAAAATCCCATAAATTTCCATACATACCCCTTAGCAGTCACCCACAAGAATCTTTCCCAGGGTTTCCCTTAGAAGCACCATCAAAATTGGCTTTTATCCATCCATTAGGAGGGGATGACCAAACAAGACCTTCCCTGTTACTCCTATTCTTTTCCTTAAAATTAAAGTTGCAAAGAAGGAAAGAATTTAGATCATATCCTTCTGCATCAGTTCTTCCTTCTATTCACATTATGAAATAGTTTTCCTTTATTTATCTAATGGTTTTCCTAGCTATCACCTAAGCACAACTTTCTCTTTCTCTAAAAACTCTATCATTCCTCTCTTTCCACACATTCCAAAAAATATGGGGAGAAACCAAATTAGAAACCCTTTTAGATTCCAAATTAGCAACTAGACATTTCCATTGAGTAATAAAATCCTTAAGATTTCCAGGAAAGACCCAAGATAAGTTCCATCTATTCTAAATGTGACACCAAACTTGTGCAAAAAGAACATTCAAAAAATAGGTGAAGAATAGTCTCTTGATCTTTCTTACACATAAAGCATCTATTAGTTAGACAAAAACCTCTTCTATGTAGATTATCAATAGTAAGAATTTTATTCTACACCATCAACCAGTAGAAAATATTAATTTTTGGGATTAATCCTTTAGACCAGCATGATGACCAGTAATGGTTTTCCTCCTCATGAGGAGTTAAAGAAGAAAAGGAAGAGGAAATAGCAAACTTACCACTTGGATGAAGAGCCCAAATGACATCATCAGGTTGAAATTCTCTTAAAACACAATATTTAAGGGCTACTTGAACCTTATTTAAATTAAAATCCATAGATCCAAACATCACCCACCCTCTATTTTTCCAATAGTCAGCTACCTTATCTCTAAAAATAGTTTTACTTCTTTGAACAGTTGTCTAGTTTTGAATAGAAACTTCTAGCAGGTCCTCCAACATCCAGCTGTCTTCCCAAAATATGATATTTTTGTCATTTCCCAACTTCCATATTTTTTCCTTTTCCACAACTTCCTTTTCTTCCTAAATATATTTCCAAATAAAAGACCCATTTACAACATCTGGAGCTCTAAGAAAATCTTCAATATTTTGGGAATTTAGAGAGTAATTTCTTTTATAGATAAGGTCCCATTCTCTCTCTTCCCCATACATCCTCTATATTTGTTTAGACAATAAAGCTCTAATTAGCCTTCTTATTTTTCTAATCCCTAATCCCCCTTGCTTCTTGGGTTTGTAAATCTGGTCCCAGGCCACCAAAGGAAACCTCTTCTTTTCTTCCGTTCCAGACTAGATAAATATTTTTTGATTCTTTCTATAGCCTCTACAAACTTTGAAGGAATTTTAATTAAAATCAGAGCATAAATAGGGAGATTTTGAAGACAACACCTGAGAAGAAGGATCTTTCCTGCATGGATGAGAAGATTCCCTTTCCAACCAGCCAAATTTTTATTGAAATTATCAATTAGAGAATTCCAGAAAGTATCCGGGGGTTTGGGACCCAAAGGCAACCCCAAATAAGTTCCAGGGAAAGAGAAATTGAGCATGAAAGAATTATAGAAATTCTATAATGCCTCTCAACTGGAGTAGTGAAAAAGAAGAGTGATATTTTATCCCACTTTATTAATTAAATTGAAGCATTCAAATACACATCGAGGGAAGATTTTATACTTCTATCTTCTTTAATAGTAGAAACTCCCATGAGAATAATGTCATAAAAAAATTGCTCATGTGAACATGTTTGATCATGAGAGGACGGCTAAAAACCCTTGAATAATCCCAACACTTTTAAGAGAGAGGAAGTATCTTCCCAGGAATTCAACCATAAAGGAAAAAAGAATGGGAGAAATAGGATCTCCTTTCCTCAACTCATGAGTAGGTTTGAAGAAATTTGATGAAGCTCTATTGACTAAAACAACAACAAAAGAAGTGTGTATGAGCTGATTGATCAATTGAATAACCCTGGAACTAAAACCAAAAGGCTTTAGGACCTTTATTAGGAACCCCAATCAAATCTGTCATAAGATTTTGATAGATCAACTTTCATTAGAAATCCTTTCTCAGAAGAGTTCAACAAAGAGTGAATGTTTTCATGAACCACAATGGTAGAATACAAAATCTTCCTTCTAGGAAAAAGGCCATTTTTCTGAGGAGATATGATACCCGACAAAATTTCAAATTCTAGTAGTTAGCACATTTGAGATAATTTTGTATAATGAGTTGCATAAACTGATGGGCCGAAAAGAATCAAATGTATCTGCACCAACCTTCTTGGGAATAAGCACAATAAAAGTAGCATTTATTTCTTTCAAGATACTTCTATCTCCATAAAAGATCCTTAACAACATTAAAAACATCCTTCTTAAAATGCTCCAGATATTCAGGAACACAAACATTGGAAACCCATCAGGTCCAGGCAGCTTGTCCCCTTCAAAAGTAAAGACAACCTCCCTGATTTCCTCATATGGAGGAATAGCCTCCAGAGAAAAGTTTTGGTCTTGAGATATTATAGTGGGAAGTGAGGAAATAAGTACTTCATAATTTTCCTTATTCAAGGTGGGTTCAACAGAGAGAAGAGAAGAAAATAATCTATACATTTCCTTAGTAATATCTACATGTCTAATAGGTTTCCTCCAAAGCTATAATGTCATGATATTCAATCAAAACCTCATTCTCTCTATCCATCAACTCCGGAGAGTACCCTTCTTGTTGGATCCTTTCTTGGACTTCCTTCAACCCCTATTGGATCCCTTCCTTTCTATTAAAAATATCTCCAAAGGATTCCCTATTTCATTTCTTAACACAGTCCTTCACATTCCTTAATTTCTTAGCAACTCTATACATAGCAGTTCCTTCTACTTTTATGTTCCACCAGTTGGATAATAAATGATTAAAGTTACGGTGTGACAACCACATCTTTTCAAATCTAAAAGGATAGTTTATCCTACCTGAGAGAAGACTAGAAAAAAATACTAAAGGGAAATGATCTGAACCAATTTTATTTAAAGAAGAAAGAGAAAAATGATACCTTTGCATCCAAGCATGAGAAATTAATGCTTGATCTAGCCTTACTTGAATTAAGCCCCCCCACTCTTCTATTATTCTAGGTAAAATTAATCCCTTGAAGGTCTAAGTCAATAAGAGCTTGTTGATTAGTAAAGTCCATAAGATCCAATGTACCATCCAGCTGGTTATAAATCCCTCCAACATTTTCACAATCCTTAATAGGAGTATTGAAATCCCCCATAACTAGCCAAGTGAAATCAACAAAGATCACCTACTATGAGATATCTTTTCCCAAAATTTCTTTCTATTAGATTTGTTGTTAGGGACATAAATATTAGAGAGGACCCAAGATAATCCATCCCTAATATGATGGAACTTCACATCAACAAAGTTACCATCTATCATCATAGTTTGACCATTAATATAATTTTTATTCTAGTATATAACAGTTCCTCTAAAAGTACCCTTTGAGCTACTTCCCACCACTCCATAATTCTTAAAAAATCTAAGCTTATCCGCCTTCTCATTTTCTTATTTTTTCTTGAACTAAAACTACATAAGGTTTACGATCTCATACCATATTCCTCAGAATGTCCTTTTTATGGAGGCTATTGACCTGCCTAATATTATATAAAACAATATTCATTTCTTAGGAGTAAAATAATGAATGGTAGCCTACTTCCCATCCTTAATATTATGCATGCTTTCCATCTCCCTCATTTTTCTTGCTGATTTTATTCCTTGTATGTTCTTTGGAGATCCCACATCAACTTTAATTATTCCCCTATTAGCTACTCTAGAGTTATTAGTGGAGGATGAGGTATTCTATTTTTTCTTTCTTCATCCATTCCTTTGTGATGATCCTTCTAGATCTTCTAATGTATTTCCCTTTGTTTCATTTTTCTTCTAGCCGGTGACAAGAGTGTCATTTTCTAGGAACAAGGATTTGACAATATCCGCTACCACCATATCTAAGTATAGACTTAGAGAATCATTGCCCAAAATACACCACTATTGGGCATCAATGAAAGACTCCCCTAAAATTTTTTTTGGCTCCATAGAATCTTCCACTCGAGAAGGTATTTTTGATTTTTCATATTGAATTGAGTCATTGTCCTTTATCTCCCCCTCCTCTATATTTTCTATTTCCTCATATTCCTTTTCTAGAATTTTCACTTTCTTTTACTGATTCTTCTCTTTTATCATCATCTTTTCCTTCATGCTCCTTCTGAGAGGTTTTCTTTCCTTCCTCTTGATGAATGGGACTTGAATCCAGACTTTCCTCATCCTTATTTCTAGGTTTATGCTCCATATTTTGTTTTTAATTTCCTTCTTCTCCTTGAGGGTTATGCGACTTCCATTTGTTTTTTGTAGGTTGATCTTTCAATTTATGTCCCTCATCCAATTCTTCCCCTACTTTCTACTGATTCCTAACTTTATCCTTAATATTTATAGCAGATTTTGGTTTCCAGAACTATTGGAATTCTGATGCCATAGATTTATTTAGCTGCCCCTTATTTGGAAATTTTTTATCCCAGTGTCCATTTTTCTTAAAAGTAAAAGCATGCATAGGGAAAACCTTCAAAATCCACTTCTTGGCTCTATTTCCCCAGTTTAGATATGATATCTATTTTCTTAGGGATATCCATAAACCAATGAACATTAACACAAACTCGGGCATAAACAAGTCTAGTTTTTTCATTAGTCATTGGGTCAATAGGAAACAACTCTCCAAAGGAATATGGAAAACCCCTCAAGACATCTTCATTCCATAACTCCAGAGGGAGCCCAAGAAAGTAAACCCAAATCAGAGCCATGAGTTCAAGAAAGTTTCATAGAAATCCATTTTTGGCTCCCATTTTTTTAATGCTAGAGCTTATTTTCCAAACATCCAAGGGCGCCTCCACATAGAACAAACTCAAGATCTTCTTTGTTTAAAAACACAAATTAAAGAAACCTCTTTGGGAGAGATACAACATCTACTTAACCCTTTAGTCTCCATCTCCTTTTGACCATAGATCTAACAAATTCAATATTTAGTCTAGTTCCCAAAAATTTACCTACCAAGCTAAGCCCCATAGAAGACACAAAGTGATCAATCATGAGATCAGGGATGAAGATCGCAAACTAACCTTTAGAGCGATCATACTTTTCTATAACCAATAAAAAGGATGATTTTATAGTTGGATTAATTACAAACAAAGATAACCATTGCTTCAGAATATCCTTACTTTAATTTCTATCACTTACCCCGCATGGTACCTCCTTGCCCAAATTGCCAAGATCAATGGGAAAAATTCCTCCTCGTGGGTCCCCAAGAAAATCTAACTCATCTGGGTATGTTGATTAACTGATTTTTATATGATGGAGATGATGAAGACTGAGTGATGCCGAGTATCATGATTGTTGAAATGCTTAGATTAGTTGTTGTTTTGTCATTGATGTCAAGCAATTGATTAATTGATTTTTATTATGTTACCATATCTTAAGAGGATAATTTAGATGGGTGGTAGATACAGATCAGACAATGATGAAGTAATGATGGCTTAGTTGCTTTGTACTATATATTTGATGTTATCAAATCGCTATGTTTGATTGATCAAGTCAGGAACTACAATGAATTAAGTTATGACTGAAAGAGATACTTTACCAAGATAGAATGAGTTACTCATTAGAATTTAATGTGATTCGATTGCTATTAACGAGCACCGAGCACAAAGAGCAAGTTAGACACTGAGAAGTGAAGTCAGTTACCGAGTTGCAAAGCAAGTTTTACCAAATACAATATACAGATATTAAATGATGATTTAATGTGAAGCTATGATGAGATGGATGAGGAAATGAATCAAATGAAGTTTGTTACAAGATCTATGAGTGGGAAAATTTGATATGAAGATCTAAGGTGAAGATCAAGCGGTTAAACAGAAAAGTGAAAGTTCCAAGAAAAGTTACAACTTCTCAGGTAAAAGTGATTTGATTTACCGAGTTGAGAAATTGAAGAAGATGATCGAACAAATGAGCGCAAAGGAAGGAAAATCAAGTTAAGGAGATTAAGAGGAAAAAGTATGTCTATATAAGGAATGAGAATTACACAGATTAGAAATTATTGGCGAATTGAAAAAAGAAGGAAAGAAGCTGAAGAACAATATTTACCGAGTAGTACAGAGAAAAATAGACCAAAGAATATACATAATGAGAAAGAGATCAATGGAGTATGTGATGCCATTATTCAATTGAGCATAAATGATTTGATTAAATCATAGTGAGTTGATAATTTTTATAGATCAAAGTTTATTATTGCTTATTAATATTTGTAATAGAGAAATCTCTTAACTGAGTGGATTAAATAGTCCTATATGTAAAAACTAGACTTAGGTGACATTCCAAAAGAGCGTTTGAAGACCTCTAACAAGGCCACTCCTAATAGGGTGAAGATCTTAATAGATATGAGGTAAATCCCCTAACAGGGTCACATTTAGCAAATGTGTTTGTAATCTTTAACATGATAAGTTCTTAACCGAGCATACTTCGGAAGGGTATAATTTTTATTATGGGTTACAATTACCATAGAGGTTTTTCCAAAATTGGGTTTCCTCTTTGGATCCTATGTCAATGAATTATATCATGTGTGTGATGAACTATAATTGATTGAATGTTTGATGATGATAATTTTATGATCACGGAGCTGCAGAAAGTGAATTCAAGACATAAAATCAGTTAATGTATTGTATTGTCATTGATGTCAACCTAATATAATCTGATTAGTCATATACATATTTTCATAGACTTAAAGAAACCAAAGAGATAAAGTTTATGTTATCGGTAAACATATAAAGCCAGTGTACACTGAGTGATAGTAAACACTGACGGACAAAGAACCCTGAGCAGTCACAGTGTATACCAAGAACTGCAACACTGAGCATAACTAAAGTGGTCACTGAGCATAACTGAATTTGATGCTTGAGGAAAACTTAAGTCAATGACCGAGCAAACTAAGAGTTGATCACCGAAATCGACTGGAGTTATAAAATGACAAAACACTTAGCTAGTAGGAGCTATAATTAGAGCTAACTGATTGAATACTTTATTTTCTTTGACCATTTGAATTAAATATTTAAAGCTTGTTTTATTCACATTTTTCAAGGAGAAATCTACAGAATAAAACTAAATCAAAGCTTTAAAGATTAAAGAAATGCATAGCGAGATTTGTGGATCAAGAAGAAATCTACGTCAAGAACAAAGAAAATGATAGTAAACGGTGAAATCATGTGTATATAAAGAGACAAGTAATTCATTATGAAAGAGAGGAATTTTGAATATAATTCTAGTGAAGATAGAAGTCTTCATACATATCTGATCATACAGGCTGAAGAACAGAGCCAAGAATTCTGTAGACACCGAGCAACAGAGAAGAAACAACATTCACAAAGGAGAAAGAATAAAGAAGGGGAGAAAAGGAATTCAAGAAAACATTGATAAGAGAGGTATTATGGAATTACAATAGATCTGAAAATCTGTAAGTTAAAGTTATATTATTGAACAGATCATATACTATTTCATTTTAACCATTGATTCAAAAAATCTCTTAACTGAGTGGGATTTAACCATCCTTATTGTATTGAGATACTAAAGGTTATCAAAAGGCTTTCATGTTGACAACATAGTAAATTCTAGGTCAAATGATAAACTACTAGTTTTAAATCCTCTAACAAGGTCACACTTAACATTGTGTTTGTAACCTTTAACAGGGTTGGTTCTTCACCGAGCTCACTTCAGAAGAGTGAAAATTTTGGGTTACCACTCCCAAGTGATTTTTCCCTTAACAAGGTTTACACATTAAAAATCCATGTGTCAAATGTGTATATGGTTCATTTCTTTGATGTTTTTCTTTACACATTACTAAAAAAGGATTGGTTGGTAAAGACTAAGTTTATTTACTGCTATTCGGTAAAATCTAGAAAAGGATAAACAATATACTCACCGAGCAATATATATTTAATAAGATTACTTAAAGGCATACATCTTGTAGGACTGAAGATAACTGAAGGTATTATATTTATGATATAAAGTTTTGGTTGGATTATTGGATTAATTTTTGAGGTCACTGATTCACCCCCCTCTCAGTTATTCTAACAATTGGTATCAGAGCTAGTGTTCTTGGAAGAGAGTTTAAAGACTCAAGCTAAAGGTCAAAAGATGAGTAAAAGGGATGTACCTAAGTTGAACAAAGACAACTTTGCATCATGGAAAAGTAGGATAAGACTCCACCTATCAGGTATTGGAAATGATATCACACAATACTTGGATATTGAATATGTTGCACCAATAGGACCTCTGACTATTGATCAATTGAGAGATAAACATGAACACAATTATATGATGATAGAACTTGCTTCCTCACTATCTAATGCTGAATTTGAAGATGTAAAATCATGCACCACAATAAAGTAAATGTGGGACAAAATCAAGCTAGTACATGAAGGAGATACAAATGTGCTGAGAACTAAGGCAGAAAGCCTAAGAGGAAAATTTGATGACCTACGAATGAAAGAAGGAGAAAACATCACCCAGTATAGTAGAAAAATCAAATAAGTTGTTAATTATATCTGAGGAGTAGGAGGTGCACTTGAGGAAGAAACAATGGTAAGTAAAATTCTGATAACCTTACTGCCTGTTTATACTATTAGAGTATCTGCAATTCAAGAAATTAGAGCAGTAGAAAATAATAATGTTACTCTAGATAGTTTGATTGGTAGAATTATTTCATTTTAGATTAATACCTTTGACAAAAATGCCTTACAAACTATTGAGTCTGCATTCAAATATTCTATGAAAATAAGTAAACCAAGTCATAAACACACTATGAGAAATGATAGTGAAAGTGATAGTGATGAACAAGAACTTGATGAAATTGAAGCACTAATGGCTAGAAGATTGAAAAGAGGCAAGGTAGATACAGAGGTTAGTTACCATTGGCCTATTTTAACTACAAAGAAATTGGACACTTTTTTGCTAGATGCCCTAACAAGAGAAAAGATGACAGAAACAATGACAAATCTTATGAAAAGAAGTTTGACAGAAGTGATGACCGAGATTACCAAAGTAACACACTCTGACAGAAGAGATAACCGAGACTACAAGGAAAAAGGAAAGAAGGCTTGTTACCTAGTTGAGAAAAAAGATGAAAATACTGACATCAAATATGATGAAGATATTGGGGTAGTATTTGTTTCTATGAAAGATGATTTAGACAAAGAACAAAGGTATGTTGAAACTGCACTCATATCTAAGGGTAGTAAAAATGATGTCTGGATTATTGATAGTGGCTGTACTTACCACATGACCGGAGATAAGGAAACATTTGAAAATTATGAATATTATAATGGTGGATCAGTAAGAATGGCTAATGACTCACCTTGTCTATTTGAAGGTAAAGGAACTGCCATCTTGAATATTCTGATCAGATGTGAAAATGCATATTGGGTAAAAGGACTTAAGTATAATCTATTGAGTGTTTCACAGATGAATAACACAGGACACCAAGTTGTATTTGAGATAAAAAAGGCAAAGATCTATAGTGAAACAAGAAGGTTGATTGGCACTGGTGAACAAACAAAGGTAACCTATTCTATCTTGATGATATTGAGACCACTTTTTTATTGGCTAGAAATGAGGAAATTTGGTTATGGCATAAAATGTTATGTCATGTGAATTTTGACATGGTTAGGATAAGCAAGAAAAGAAAAGTAAGAGGCTTACCGAGCATGTCATAACCCGACCATGTCATTTGTAAGAATGGTCAAAAAGGTAAAATGAAAAAGTAAAGTTTCAAGAGAAAAACCTACACATCTAATGCTATTATGGAATTAGTCCATACTAAATTATGCAAACCAATGAGAACAAAGAGCTATTATGGTGATAGATACTTAATTCTATTTATTGATGACTATTCTAGAATGATGAGTGTTATGTTCTTAAAAGAGAAATCAGAAGCATTTAAAATGTTCAAATGGTATAAAGCTATAGTTGAAAAGAAAAGTGGAAAAGAATTGAAATGTCTTAGATCAGATAGAGGAAGAGAATTTATTTATGATGAATCCACTAACTTTTATAATGAGCATGGAATTACAAGACATGTTTTTTCTCCAAGAACACCACAACAAAATGGGATTGCTAAAAGGAGGAATAGGTCAATTATTGACTATTCCAGAATACTAATGATTGAAAAAGGCATCACACAAACATTCTGGAGAGAAGCTGTAAGTATTGCTATCTATACATTAAACTGAGTTCAATTGAAGAAAGACACCAATAAGACACCTTATGAGCTATGGTATGGATACACACCAAATGTGAGTTACTTTAGAATTTTTTGAAGTCAATGTTATATATTGAAAGGTGATAGAAATGGAAAGCTTGACTCTAAAAGTGATGAAGGAATATTTCTAAGTTATTCTACAAAAAGCAAAGCTTATAAATGTCTTAAAAAATCCTCTAACACAATCATTGAAATAGCAAATGTTAAAGTGGATGAATTTGCTGAGAAAAATGACGAGGAAAGAATAAAGGAACCAAAAGATTACAACAGATTTTTCTACAATGAAGAACCTGAAACTATTCCTCAGAAACAATGTATCACTATCGAGCGTTAGTGCAATGCAAAAAAGCAACATGCTACACACACCAAAAATTAGGAAAATGCTCACAATGCTGAACCGAGCGATGATGAAGATCAAAATGAAGGTCAAGATAATGATCAGAATGATGAAGAAAGATCTGAACCAATAATTTCCAAGTATGTCAGAAGCCACTATCCATAGGACCAAATCATTGGAGACAAAAGAAATGGAATGAGAACAAGAAGTAAGTCACTGAACACTAGATGTTTTCTTTGTGGTTTTGAGCCTAAATATGTTAATAATGCACTTGAGAATCAAGAATGGGTTAGTGCAATGAATGAAGAGATTGAGAAGAACATAACATGGACATTAGTACCTAGACCAAATGACAACAATGTCAATGGTACCAAATGGATATTCAGAAACAAACTGAATGAGAATAGAGAAGTCATAAGAAACAAAGCAAGAGTAGTATGCAAAGGGTATGCACAAGAAGAAGTTATTGACTATGGAGAAACCTTTGCACCGATTACTAGACTAGAAGGAGTAAGAATTCTACTTTCTTATGCTGCTTTCAAATGATTCAAAGTATACCAAATGGATGTTAAATCTATATTTTTTTATGGAATATTGGAAAAAGAGGTATACATTGAACAACCTGAAGGGTTTGTTGATCCTAAAAAGAGGAACATGGTTTGTAGACTACACAAATTCTTGTATGGATTGAAACAAGCACCGATAGAATGGTATGAAAGACTTCACTCTTATCTCATTAGTATTGGATTTTTAAGAACAAGTGATAACAGTAATCTTTATTTAAAAGAAGATATTGATGATAACATTCTAATTGCTGAGATATTTTTTGATGATATCATATTTGGAGGTAATGATATATTATGCAAATCATTTGCTAATGAAATGAGAAAAGAATTTGAGATGTCAATGTTTGGAGAGATCAAAGTTTTTCTTAGCCTACAGATTCTACAAAAAGATGAAGGCATCTACATCACACAATCCAAATACATCAAGGAATTTCTGAAAATATTCAAAATGGAAGACTCCAAACCAGTTGGAACACCTATGGAAACTAGATTCAAATTGACAAAGGAAGACAAGACAACTGAGGTAAATCAAACCTTATACAAATTAATGATTGGAAAAATAATATATTTAGTACACACAAGACTAGATATAGCACATGTAGTTGGTATAGTTGCAAGATTGTCTAGTAATCCCAAGGAATCACACATGAGTACTATCAAAAGAATTTTGAGATATCTAAAGAACACTGAAGACTATGGTATGTGGTATAATAAAGAAAGAAAATTTGAGCTTCAAGTTTATACAAATGCTAATTGGGTTGGAAACATAGATGATGAAAAGAGCACAATAGGAGGAGCATTATTTATGGGTGATAGAATTGTCACATGGATAAGTAAAAAGCAAGGATGCATATCACAATCAACTATAGAAGCAGAATATGTCGCTGCTGCTGCAAATTTCTATAACATTGCATGGATCAAGCAATTTCTGAAAAATATGAATATGGAAATCCTTGAACCAGTAATTATCGATTGTGATAATACAAGTTCTATAAATATTTCAAAGAACCCTATGATGCATGCTTAGAAAAAGCACATAGCTATCAAGTATCATTACTTGAGGGAACAAGTACAAGAAAAAGAGGTGAAACTAGAATATGTAAAATCCAAAGAACAATTAGCAGACATATTCACAAAGCCATTGCCAAAAGATACATTTCAGTACCTGAGGAAAAGACTAGGGGTCCGACCCTTGTATAGTAGTCACTAAGCTGACTTGGAGTCTGTATCACCCTATACATTATCAGAAGATCAATCATGTTGATGCAAGAAAATATATGGAATACAATGACACATTACTACAAAAAGGTACTTATCTGAACCACACACCAGAGACACTATTGGCTACTACAAAGCTATATTGCTGATGGAAAGAATGGAGAGGAATATATTCATTGATATATTTATGTTTGGCATTGCTGTCAAAGGGAGAGAGATATCCAATTTATGAAATATCTATTATGATCATCCAAAGGGAGAGAAAATAAATATCCATCAGGGAGAGGAACAGTCAAAGGGAGAGAAAAGATCAGAAAAAGAAGTTGCTACAAAGGGAGAGAAAGATTCAAAGAAACAACCATCCATCTAAGGGAGAGAATTGGAGAAATTTCACACTATACGTCTATCCAAAAAAGGGAGAAGAGATTCTACAACAAAGGGAGAGACAGAAGTAGAAGTTGCTACATCTATCCAGTGAAGGGAATGAAGAATGAAGAAAGCACTTTGCAAGAATCAAATCTAAGCTAGAAGAACTTATTGAGAGTCAGATATTTGAATTGGTTATAGAACAATAAGTTTGGTATGATATGGCATGTTTTACATTACATATTTCATATTGTTTCAACAAGTATGTTTCCATCAATGCCAAAGGGAGAGATTGATTAACTATAACTGATTGAATGTTTGAAGATGATAAGTTGATGATCATCAAGCTGCAGAAAGTAAATGCAAGACATTAAATTAGTTAATGTATTATATTGTCATTGATATCAACTTGATATAATATGATTTTTCATATACATATTGTCATATACTTCAAGAAACCAAAGAGATAAAGTTTATGTTATCGGTAAACATATAAAGCTAGTGTACACCAAGTGATAGTAAACATCGACGGATAGTGCACACTAACAGAAATAGAACCCCGATCAGTCACAGTGTATACTGAGCACCGCAACACCAAGCATAATTGAAGTGGTCACCAAGCATAACTAAAGTTGATGCCTGAGGAAAACTGAAGTCAATGACCAAGCAAACTACGAGTTGATCACTGAAATCAAATGGAGTTAGAAAATGACAAAACACTTAGTTGGAAAGAGCTATTATTAGAATTAACTGATTGATTAATTTATTTCCATCGACCAGTTGAACTAAATATTTAAAGCTAGTTTTATTCACAGTTGTCAAGGAGAAATCTACAGAATAAAACTAAAGCAAAGCTTTAAATATTAAAGTAATGCATGGAGAGATTTGCAGATCAAGAAGCAATCTACATCAAGAAAAAATACAAGGATAGTAAACAGTGAAATCATGTCTATATAAAGAGGCAAGTAATTCATTATGAAAGAGAGGAATGCTGAATATAATTTTTGTGATGATAGAAGTCTTCATGAAAATATGATCATATAGGATGAAGAATAGAGCCAAGAAATTTGCAGACACCAAGCAATAGAGAAGCAACAACATTCACTGAGCAGAAAGAAGAAAGAAGGGGAGAAAAGGAATTGAAGAGAAAATTGACCAGAGAGGTATTATGGATTTACAATAGATCTGAAAATCTGCAAGTTAAATTTGTATTATTGAACAAATTATTTACTGTTTTAGTTTAACTATTAATTCAGAAAATCTCTTAACCGAGTGGATTTAACCATCCTTATTGTATTGAGATACTCAAGAGTATCAAAAGATTTCATGTTGACAAAATAGTGAATGCTAGGTCAAATGATAAATTGTTAGTTTTAAATCCTCTAACAAGGTCACACTTACAATATGTTTGTAGCCTTTAACAAGGTTGGCTCTTCACCAATCTCACTTCAGAAGAGTGAAAATTTTGGGTTACTGATCCCAAGTGGTTTTTCCCTTAACAGGGTTTCCACGTTTAAAAACCATGTGTCAATTGTGTATAGGGTTCCTTGCTTTGGTTTTTTAATTTACATATTACTCAAATAGGGTTGGTGGGTAAACACTTAGTTTATTAACTGCTATTCGGTAAAAGATAGAAAAAGGATAAACAATATACTCACTGAGCGGTATATATTTGATAAGATTACTTAAAGGCATACATCTTGTAGGACTGAAGATAACTTAAGGTATTATATTTCTGATATAAATTTTTTGTTGGATTATTGGATTAATTTTTGAGGCCACTGATTCACCCCCCTCTCAGTTATTCTAACAGTGTGAATGAGTTAATCTGATGTTGCTAAGTTTGAATGATTGATTGCTGCTTATATTATTTGGTGAATTGGTTATTTACTCTATTCAGTACTTACTGAGTGAATAAGTGAGTTTAGTTTTAATAGTTTAAGTTTTTATTTGTTTGATTCACCCCCTGTCTCAGTGGGACTAACAATTGGTATCAGATTTTTGTTACTCTAAAGTGATAAGTTTAAAGAACTTGAGTAAGATCTAAAGATGTATAAGAGGGAAGAACCAAAGCTAAATAGGGATAATTTCTCTACATGGAAAAGTAGAATTAAGTTGCATGTGTCTGGAGTAGGAGACTATACAATTTACTATCTTTAGAATGAATATATAGCATTGACCACTACACCTTTGACTATTAGTGAGCAAAGATAGAAAGTTGAGCATACACAAGTCATGATTGAGATTGCATATACACTTATCGACTAGAAATATAATGAGTTTGATGGTTGTACTACTACAAAATAGATGTGGGATACGATTGTTTTGACCTATGGTGGAGGTCAACATGTTCAGAAGGCTAAAGAAGAACATTTGAGAGGAAACTTTGATTCTATGAGGATGAAGGAAGGAGAGAACATATTACAATACAGTACAAGACTTAAGGAGACTATTAATTCTATTAGAGTAGCTAGTGGTAACATAAAAAAGGATAATGTGACAAGAAAAATGTTGAGAACCCTACTACCGAGTTATGCCATTTGTGTATCTTCTATACAAGAGCCGAGATCTATACCTCAGATGAATATTTCACTAGATGCCACTATTGGTAAGTTAGCTGCATTTGAACTTAATGATTTTGAAAATAGTGTGCCTGCTATTTCTAAGGTTCTACATTTAAATCTACTTTAAAGATTGGAAAGGCTAGAGAAATTTCTGCTAGAGATCGTTATTTGAGTAGTGATAGTGAGAAATTGTATAGTTGCATTGAAGGACTTGATGAGCTATTTAACCAATGTGAGGAGAATAAAAGAGAATTCAAGATTTGTTGGCTAGAAGGCTACAAAGAAGCAAAGGAAAATTCCATGGTAAGTTACCCTAGAAATTTTTTAATTGTGATAAGATTGGTCACTTTGCATCTAACTGTCTAGAGAATGAAAAGGAGGAAAAGAAAGATAAGGACAAGAGAGAAAATAGATTCAGGAGATACAAAGAATACAAAAACAAAGGTAAGAAATATTATTATCTTTCCAATGAAGGACAAAGTGATGATGATTTTATTGATAGCAATGAGGAAAAAGAAGTTGTTTATGTTGCTATAAAAGATGATTTTGATGAAGAAACACCTAGAGCCCTACTATTACAAGTAAGTAAGAATAAAAATGGATTATAGATAGTGGTTGTTCACATCACATGACTGGTGACACACTTAAGTTTATTTCCTTGGAAAATAATGATAGAGGTTATGTTATATTTGGTAATGATGCTCCATATCATGTGAAAGGAAAATGATCTATAATTATACTGAATAACACACAATGTGATGATGTCTATTGGGTTGAAGGGTTAAAGTATAATTTGTTGAGTGTTGCACATCTTAACAATACAGGTCACCGAGTATAATTTCAATATGGAAGAGTGAAAGTATTTGATGAGAAGAGCAATCTAATTGCTACTGGAGAACAATCTAAAGGTATTCTATTTTATCTTGATACTTCTATGAAGAGTTGCCTATTTTCTAAAGTTGAAGATGTTTGGTTATGGCACAAAAGGCTTTCTCATGTTAATTTTGACAGCTTAATCAGAGTGAGTAAGAAGACTACCGAGCCTTGAAAAACAAGAGAATGCTATGTGCAGAGAATTTTAGATGGGTAAGATGATTAAATCTAGTTTTGCAAGAAAGACTTATGTTATAGTAGGTATTTTGGATTTAGTTCATACTGACTTATGTGGACCGATGAGAACTCAAAGTTATTATGGAGAAAAATATTTTATTTTATTTGTAGATGATTATTCTAGAATGATTTTTGTAATTTTCTTAAAATAAAAATATGTTGCATTTCAAATGTTTAAGTGGTATAACGCCCGAGTTGAATAAGAAACTGGAAGATAGTTGAAATGTCTGAGATCTGATAGAGGAGGCAAGTTTACTTCTGATGAGTTTACATTATTTTGTAATGAGAATGGTATAAAGAGACAATTGTCAATACCGAGGACACCATAGAAGAATGAGATTACTGAGAGAAGGAACATATCCATTGTTGATTGTGCTAGGACACTAATGATTGAAAAATGAGTTTCATAGAACTTTTGGAGGGAAGTTGTGAGTACTGCTGTTTTCACATTGAACCAAGTACAAATGGAGAAAGGTACCAACAAGACAACTTATGAAATCTGGTATGATCACAAACCTAATGTTAGTTACTTTAAAATCTTTGTGAGAAAATGTTATATTTTGAAATATTCTAGAGAAGGCAAGTTTGATTCAAAAGGAGATGTGTTAAGTTTTAGGATAGCTGCAAATGTAATAACACTCCATGTTGTATGTATTTTCCAAATCCAACAATATCTCTTTCATTTATATTGGGAATGAGGATAAGAGAGACATGTTCTTTCATGGGACATATCTATTCATTATTATTTATAAGAAATGACATGCATCTTCCCATTAATCATAATTTAATTAATCTTGTAATGTTTCATCAATAAATTATTAATTAAGAATAATATAATAAGTTAATATTAAATATTATATTTCATATGATTAATAATAATATAACATATATATTATATTATTATTAATCAACATATATTATATGTATTCTAATGATCATACGACTGAAGCTACAAACATTAGCACTCCCTCTTAGCTAGGGAGGATGATCTAACAAAATGTGTAGTGGTCTTCTGTGTCAACACTTATGACCCTTACCATAGCTACAAAAAACATCAACACTCCCTCTTAGCTAGGGAAGATAAAATTAATCAAAATGAAATTCACAAAAGATCCATTACTTTTAAGAGAGAAGATATCACTTCATCGTGATATAAAGATTTATGGTTTGACCAAGAATATCAAGTCTTATGATATTCACCATAAATCAAAAAATGTTTTAGATATTGCCTCAATATGATATCAAAGATATGGCCTGACCAAGAATATCAAGTCTCATGATATTCACCATAAATAAAAAATCTCCATAGCTAATGTATCCTTAATGTAAGGTATCATCTATTGTGATTTTTTTCAACCATCACACTGTCTATCACAATAGAAAGTCAATGGTCTATTTAAGGAACTGAATCCACCATGCATGAAATCATCTATTATGATCTGTTTCATCCATCACAGGATGCCTATCAAAATAGACAGTCAATGGTCTATTTAAGGAACTAAATCTACCATGTAGGAAATCATCTATTGTGATCTATTTTAGCCATCACTTGATTCCTATCACAATAGGTCAATGGTCTATTTAAGGAACTGAATCCACTATGCAAGAAATCATCTATTGTGATCTGTTTTAGCCATCACATGATGTCTATTGTAATAGAAGGTCAATGGTCTATTTAAGGAACTGAATCCACCATGCAGAAAATCATATATTGTGATATGTTTCAACCATCACATGATGTCTATCACAATAAAAGGTCAAGTTATTGTAAGATCGTAAAATTTCAATAACTCTTATAAATACAAGTCATAATCATTTGGAAGTCATCACTTCCTCATGATGTACATAGGGGGAAGGCCCATTAAAAATATGGAGTCACACAAATGACATTCATCACACCTCAGTGCAAAGGGTGAAAACAAGAGATTTCACCTCAAAATTCTCTCACAGAGAAGAACTCATTGAGCAGTTATCAATATATTGATCATCCAAGATTTATTAAGATGATCTGTCAGACTCCCCGTGAGTCTGATATCAATCTTCTTAGATCCTCATCCAAAGTTACCTTTGAAGATCCAAACTCCCTCTGAATCTAATATCAATCTTCTTTTTCCTGCAAGAGCATCTTTGAAAAAGATCAAGGAAAATAGCTCTTATAGTACGTATAGAAATACAAATAAGAGAGAGACTATAATGAGTAGATAAATGTAATACTTAAGGATAATAAATACTTATATGCGCATTAACATCCTTGACAATTTAATTCAATGAAGGTCCATATGAAATCATAAAACACCTTCTCAGATTATTTAAGAGACATATCCCCTTTTAATTATCTCCCCACTAAGGATGGTTCAAATGGAAATGTAACATTGGTTATTATTCTCCTCCCACAATGTACAATTCTCACTCCTCTATCATTGAACAATTCTCACGTCTTGTTATGAAATGACTTGATTTCTCCAAGAGAGGTGACATTCTATAATTGATGCTTTCTTTCTAGAAAGAGACACCCTTCCATGATGCATTCTTCTTTGTTAGTTCTTGACCACTATCATAGAAAATTAATATATCTCTTTAATGAAAGTCACTTTTAGGAATTTCACATAGACCTGTACACATTCCATCATAAATTTTGAATCCAAGACTTTCTCTCTAATCTCTTCAGTGAGATTTTATGCAATTAGTTTTTCACCACCATATCTAAAATTTAGAAAAATCCAATGATGGATTTGTGAGATATGGTACTTTTACTGAGATAGTATGTTTTGAGACAGTCACACATTCACCATAAACAAACTACTCTCTTACATTTGCAACCTGGCTCTGGCTCTAGTACCATGTTAAGTTTTAGGATAGCTGCAAATGTAATAACACTCTATGTTGTATGTATTTTCCAAATGCAACAATCTCTCTTTCATTTATATTGGGAATGAGGATAGGAGAGACATTTCCCTTCTTGGGATATGTCTATTTGTTATTATTTATAAGAAAGGACATACTTCTTCCCATTAAATATAATTTAATCAATCTTATAATGTTTCATCAATCAATTATGAATTAAGAATAATATAATAATTTAATATTAAAAATTAAATTTCATCTGATTAATAATAATATAACGTACATATTATATTATTATTAATCAACATATATTATATGTATTCAAATGATCATACGAATGAAGCTGCAAACATTAACAAGATGAAGGGATATTCTTAGGATATTCTACAAAGAGTAAAGCTTATAAATGTTTGAACAAGGTTACTAACAAAGTGGTGGAAAGTGAAAATGTGAGAATTGATGAATTTGCAAAAAGGAATGAAGAAGACAGTAAGAAGGAATAAGATGATTATGAAAATTTTGTATATGTACAACATGATGCACTTGAAACTTTACCAGGACCACATACCGAGGAGGAAAATGTACAAGAAGTTCCACAACCGAATGTTGATATTGATGAACCGAGACCTAACAAGACTATTTTGGCAAAGTATGTGAGAAGGAACCATTCCCTGAGTAAGATTATTGGAGATAAGGAAGCTGGAGTGATGAAAATGAGTAAGGCTAGAGACAATACATGTTTGATATCTTCATTTGAGCCGAAGAAAGTTATGGAAGTAATGGATAATGAGGATTGGATGAAAGCTATGAAAGAAGACTATGATCAAATTGAGAAGAACAAGACATGGAATTTAGTACCCAGGCCTAAAGACAAAAATGTGATAGGTACTAAATGGATATTTAGAAACAAATTGAATGAGCATGGAGAAGTTATCAGAAATAAAGCTAGATTGGTTTTCACAGGTTATGCACAAGAAGAAGGAAGTGACTATGGAGAGACTTTTGTGCCTATTTATAGAATGGAAGGAGTTAGAATAATTCTAGCATATGCTGCTTACAAAGGATTCAAAGTTTATTAGAGGGATGTTAAGTCTGCATTTCTTAATGGGATACTTGAGGAAGAAGTATACATTGAGAAACCTAAGGGATTCATTGAGAATACAAACAAGAAAAAGTATGTATGTTACATAAAGCTTTATATGGATTGAAACAAGCACCCTGAGCATGGTATGAGAGATTGTAGTCTTATCTAATAAAAATAGGATTTCAAAGAACAAGTGATAACAATATTGTTTTCTTGAAATGTGATAGTGATAATAAAGTTTTGATTGCTGAAATTTTTGTTGATGATGTTATATTTGGAGGCATTGACACTTTATGTAAAGGATTTTTTGATGAGATGAGAAAAGAGTCTGAGATGTCAATGATTGGAGAGATTAGATTCTATCTAGGTCTACAAACACAATAGGTTACTGGAGGAATCTATATTGCACAAGCCAAGTATATCAAAAAGATTCTTAAAACTTTTGGTATGGAAGATTCCAAACTTGTTGGAATACCAATGGTTACTAGATGTAAATTATCTAAAGAGGAATGAAACACAAGAGATGCATAATACTCTTTATCGATCCATGATTGGTAAATTGTAGTATGTTGTTCACAACAGACCTGATATAGCACATGATGTTGGAACAGTTGTAATATTTTCTTCTAATCTGAAGGAAACACACATGTCTATAGTAAAAAGAATTTTGAGATACCTGAAAGGAACATAAGAGTTTGGACTACTATACAAGAAATGAGGTACTTTTGATCTGCAAGTATATACTAATGCAGATTGGGCTAGAAATATTGATGTTAGAAAAAGTACTAGTGGAGGAGCATTCTTTCTAGGAGAAAGATTGGTTACATGGTTGAGAAAGAAACAAAGTTGTATTTCACTATCTACTGCCAAGGTTGAATATGTTGTTGCTGCTATGAATTATGAAAAAAAAGTATGGATTAAGAAAATACTTGAAGGTATGCAAGAAGAGATCACAGATCTGATTACTATTTTTTGTGATAACACAAGTGCTATTAACATAACAAAGAACTTGGTTATGTATTCAAAGACCAAGCACATTTCTATCAAGTATCACTAGTTGAGAGAACAAGTACAAGATATGAATGTGAAGTTGGAATATGTGAATTCAAAGGAACAATTAGATGATATATTTACAAAGCCACTACCTAAGGATTCTTTTGAGTATCTAAGAGGTAAATTAGGGGTTCTTACCATTTCCAATTCTCACTAAGGAGAATGAGGTATGCTGCATATATTCTATATTTCATTAGAATATCTATTTCTGAATTGATATTAGTATGACACACTTTAGGTGATGCCTGAAGTTGTGAAAAGATTTATGTATGTAATGTTTTATGAGTACATGTAAGGCATAATCCACTACTGAAACAAGTTTTTAGGAGTATGAATTTTTGGCATTATTGTCAAAGAGGGAGAATAATGAATTGATGACAATATTTACTCATGAAGGAGATTCAGAATGTATATTATAGAAATAGAAGATTTATCCAAGAGGGAGATTCAGATCATAAATATCAAAGTGGAAATAGATATATCAACTTAGAGGGAGTACACTTATGTATTTGAGAGATGTCATCATCAATTTATATAACACTGTTATAGTGGTTTCCATTAATGCCAAAAAGGGACATTGTTGACTAACTGATGTTTATCTAATGGAGATGATGAAGACCGAGTGATACCAATTATCATGATTGTAGAAATGGTTAGATCAGTTATTCTTTTTTCATTGATGTCAATTAATTGATTAATTGATTTTAATTGTGTTACCATATCTTAAGAGGAGAAGCTAAATGGGTGAAAGATAAAGATTAAACAATAATGAAGTAATTAAGTTTTAGTTGTTTTGTACTATATATTTGATGTTTGATTGAACAAGTTAGGAACTGCAATGAATTAAGTTATGACTGAAAGAGATACTTTACCAAGCTAGAATAAGTCAGTTGGTAGAATGTAATGTGAGTCAATCACAGTTACCAAGAACCAAGAGAAATTTAGACACCGAGTAGTGATGAAGTCAGTTATCAAGTTGCAAAGCAAGTTTTATCGAGTACAGTATACATATATTAAATGATGATTTAATGCAAAGCTATGCCAAGCTAGATGAGGAAATGAATTAAATGAAGTTTGTTACTGTAGATCTTATGGAAATAAATGTTTTCAATTAGTTCCAAAACACTTAGTCACTTATGTGATTACAGTGTTGACCGAGCCAACATCTTGAAGTGCAACCCGAGAAGTTGCAATGTAACCCAAGCAGTTGTAGTGTCGACCGAGCAGACATTGGAAATAAATATCACCTGAGTCACCAGTATTACCCGAGTTGCACACCAGCTCCAAGTGATCAATGTGACTTGAGAACATAGTGTAGTTTGAGTGCCAGAGATTACTATGTTTCCTGAGTGTCAGCATATTTCTCGAGTGTTAGTATATCACCCGAGTGGATTACTAGACCTGAGTATCAATATTGGGCCGACTTAGTTGTTATTGTTGGATATTAATTTATATTATGGAAGCTGACTTATGAAGGTATTTTCTTGGATAAGATATATATGTAAGATACTTTATTTATCCAAATGTGTAAGTAATTGAAGTAGCAATAGCAGAGAATGGATATGCGAATATGAAGTGGCAGATTGATTAAGAGGCTACAATAGTAAAAGGAACAACAAAGACTCATCTATCACATTCAGGTGATCAATATTATATCATTTGATCTCATTCAGAAAATCAAAGTTCCATAGAAGATCATCCACTAGTTTATCCTAACAGGTGTATCAGGAAAATCCTTTAACCAAGTGGACTTAACAATCCTTATCAAATCTCCCAAAAGAGTTGCACACTTAATTGCATTGTACAAATCCTTTCACAAGTGGACCTAATAGTCATTATTTCCCCTAACAAGGAAAGTCATCAGAATTGGTCAATTGTAAGCTTCAAAAGGCTAAATTTACACCCTAGTACTAAATCTTGTGGGTACCATCCCCACCCTAGTTTTAATTTCTATTTGGAAGGTTTCTGGGTAACCAAATATTGTGTCAAGTGTTGTGGATGTTTATTGCTTTTTTGTTTCATGCATGAAATTAGATTAGTCAATATAATAAAGGATAAAATAGAATAAGTTTTATTAGTTTCTGATCCAACCCCCCTCTCAGTCACCTAGCCTCAATATATTTCCAACAATTGGTATCAGAGCTCCTAGTTCTCTTATCAGAAGTTTAATAGCTTGAGAAAAGATCAGAGTGGTGTAGGAGCACCTCCTAGAACATGAAAACTTATGAAGATTGTTGAAACTTTCTCCAATTAGTGCACCCTTGGACGTAAGGGATCCAAGACATCTTTTAGTTTAGGTGGTAGAGTTTGTAAGTCATTTAGATCCAATTGTGAGACCTAGTTCCAAGTTTGGGCACTTATAAGCCACTTGGTACACTATGGTCATGGGATCAATAAACATTTGTTTCTAGGATATTTTAGTAAATTAGGATGGTTTTAAAATAATATAGGTTCCTTATTAGGGACTTAAGTTGTCTTATGAGTCATATTGCACATTAGTTACAAAATTGCAAAAGTTGCTTAATTGCAACTTTGCCTAATATTAGCAACTTTTGAAAAAGTTGTTTGTAACTCGTTCCCAATGGCTAATAAGTTTAAAAAACTGTTGTAAAACTATTGGGAATGGTCTTCATAGCCCTTATAGGTGGGTGGAAGGCTAGATGATGTAAATTTGACTCTTGAATCAATAAAAATAACCATTTTCCCACATTTTTCCTATTATTTTAAATAGTACAGACATGTACGAATTAAAAAATACAAAAGAATGATTGGATCAAATCCTCCTATGACTTAGCCTTTTAATAAAATTGGTTTGGTGAAGAGCTCTTAGCCATAACTCTTGTTATCATGATTTTCATCTCTGCAACTCTGATTTTGTCCATTTTTTTGGGTTTCATTTTGTTTTTTAATTTGGGAGCATTTCCACCATGGAAATTGCATAAAATCTACTGGAAAGCTTCTTTGTAATATGATTTCTATGATTCTGCAAGTAGTTTTCATGTTGATGTAGGGAGATGGCCGTATGATCAAGCCCTAGGTGTATATCACCATGTATGCACTAATTCTGAAAAACACACAGTAGTGTATAACTCCTAATGAACCAAGAATAAAGGGCCCTAATTGTGGATTTGATTCTATTTTTTGGATACCTAAGTGTTCCAATTTGTTTCAGAAAGAAACACTTCCATTTTGCATCACTTCCTTCTTTAATGGAGGCCTAATTAGCCCTCTAGCCTAGATTGAAAATCTTGAATCTAGACCCCATAATGAATCATAAGCCCTTGGTGATCCTATTTTAGATGTATCTTGGTAAATGGTATTTTAATCTTCTATTCAATCCCTATGTTCTTTGGAACTTTCCAAAGTTATCTTGACTGTACTGCCTAGACAAGACTACAAGCACTAGACTAGATAGTATAGAAAATGCATTCAAAGACCTCAATCCATTTGATTGTGTGTATGGGTAAAGTCTATCTTGATTCCCCCATGATTTCTAAGACCCCTATCTACCTCTGTATGGAATTTTAAGCCTTGTAGTCATCCTTACACTAAGGCTAGTGGCTTGAATCTTAGTGAATCCATCCAAGATGAGACCATCTTAGTTATCTACCATTCATGGGTTCCTGTGGGGTAAGGTGATTATTTTTTGTACTAGTTTGTAAAGGTGTGAGTGTTAGGGCTTGTCACTCCTCATAAGGATTTAGGAATCCAGTGATTGGGTTAGTATACCCTGGCCACTTGCATCAAGTGGTATCAGAGCGCCTAAGATCCTTAGGTCAGAGATTTTATTACCACCATGTCAGGAGATGAAGAAGGAGGGTTTTCTTCAAGGATGACCAATGCAGATATTGTTAAGTACTCGAGGGACCAAAGACTAAGGCAGGATACACAAAGAGTCATAGAGATGTAGCGAGTAATGGATGAAGTGGAAAGGCTTAAGGAAGATCTTCATAGGAAGGTTGGTGGTAACTATGAGAATATTGAGGAAGGGAGTGAAGAATAACCACTTTAGTAGGAAGAAGAAGAAGTTCCTACATACTAGAGGCTGCTAGTGAATACTATTAAACCCATGGAGAGAAGAACCATGGAATCTACGCTTGACTTACTCACCTATGATGGGAAGATGGATCCTGATGCTGCTATGGAGTGGGTAGATGCCCTCTCAGGTTTCTTTGATTGTGAAGATATCCCTAAGAATCAGAGGATAAATATTACCAAGTCAAAGCTCAAGGTCTCTACACTTACATGGTGGAAATTCACTCAAGATGACAGGGTGAAGAGTGGAAAACAATGAATCACCACTTGGAAGAAGATGGTGAGAAAAATCAGGGAAGCATATGTCCCTAAGGACTATGAAGTCCAACTCCATAAAAGGAGGATGAGTTTGAGACAAAAATAGATGAATGTCTCATCATATACTGAAGAATTTCAATGACTTGTCATGAAGACCAAGATGATAGAGCCACAATGTGTAAAAATTGCAAGATACATTCAAGGTTTGCATATCTCCATTCAAGATGAATTGAGTCTAACCAGTCCTACAATAGTACAACAATTCTTTCAATTAGCATTGAAGGTGGAGGAGAAGTTCAAAAGAAAACAAGACCAAGAAAATAGGGGCAGAGACAACAACAATAGCTTCAACAAAACATTTAGAGGTAGAGGTAATTCTTAGAGTAGGGGACAGTCTAGTAACAACAAAAAAACCCCTTGATCAAAATCAATCAGAGAGGAATGAGACCAATGCGAGAGGAAATTTCAGAGGAAGGAGACCCTTTGTTAGAGGAAGAGGGAATGGTCCCTTGAGATGTTACCACTGCAATAAAAGTGGACACCATGATGGAAGATTTCCTGAGAAAGGACACAATAATCAGGGAGAAAGGAGAGCACAACTAGTTCATGAGGATAACCAAGGTGACAATCCAAATCCTAAAGATCTAGATCTAGAAGAAGGTATAAGTCTGATGATGAAAAAAGCATTTATTCAAGTACCACATACTGTGGATCCATCACAAAGAAATAATTTGTTCAGGACAAAGATAAATTGCCAAGGAAAGGTATGTAACTTGCTTATAGTTTCTAGCTCAACTGAAAATATGGTTTCTAAGGAAATGATACAAAAGTTAAATTTGAATAAAGCTCCCCATCCTTGTCCTTATCATGTATCTTGGCTCACCAAAGGACAACAAACTTTAGTAACTGAACAAGAATTAACATAATTATCCATAGGTGACTATAAAGACAAAGTCATGTGTGATGTCACTGAGATGGATGCTTGCCACCTCTTGTTAGGAAGGCCTTGGAAGTATGATGTGGATTCCACACATAACTGCAGAAAAATACTTACACCATTGTGAAGGAAGGAGTCACCTATACCATGAAACCACTGCCTGAACAAAAAGTCAATAAAGAATCCACTGTTGTAGTCATTTGTAGAAAGGAAATGGAAAGAACATTGAGGGAATCAGATAATGAAGGGTATGTGTTGGTTTTGAAACCCAAAGAAAATGAAGTCTCCAAAAAGGTAGAAATTATATCGAGTGAAGTCAAAGGACTATTGGATAAATACAGTGATGTAACCACTAATGAACTACCCTCTACCCTCCTACCCTTGAGAGATATTACTCACCAAATAGACCTCATTCCTGGTGCTTCTCTACATAATAAGGAACCTTACAAGTTAACCCCTGATCAGAATTTTGAGATCTCAAGACAAATCAAGGAGATGTTAGAAAAATGATTGATACAAAAGAGTTTGAGCCCATGTGTTGTCCCATCAGTCCTGACACCCAAAAAGGATAGAAAATGGAGGCTTTGCATAGATAGTATAGCCATAAACAAGATACCAATTAGATATAGATTACCTATTCCAAGGATAGAAGATTTATTAGACCAACTTGGCAATGCTTGTTATTTCTCAAAAATAGATCTAAAATCTGGTTATCATCAAATTAGAATGAGGACAGGAGATGAGTGGAAGACTTCTTTTAAGACCACTGAAGGCTTATATGAATGGCTTGTAATTCCATTTGGGCTTAGAAATTCCCCAAGTACATTCATGAGACTCATGAATGAGATCTTCTCTAATTTTATTCGCAAATTTATTGCTATTTATCTTGATGAGATTCTAATTTTTAGTAGTAGCAGGGAGGAACATTTAAACCATTTGGAGCAGGTGTTGATAAGACTTCATGATCACAAGGTGGTCATAAATTTGGAAAAGTGCACATCCATGCAAAGGGAACTCACCTTTTTGGGATTCGTCATATCCAAAGGAACTTTGAAAATGGATCCAAGTAAAGTAGAAGCAATTGTGAATTGGCCACCTCCTAAGAACCAAGGTGATGTGAAAAGTTTCCATGGTCTTGCTACATTCTATAGAAAGTTTATTAAGAACTTTAGTCATGTATGTGCCCCAATGTTGGATACAATTAAAGGAGGTAGGAAAACTAAATTTGTTTGGACAAAGGATGTTGATGATGCTTTTCAATACTTTAAAAATAGGGTAGCACAATATCCTATCCCAACTGTACCTGATTTTAACAAGGTTTTCACTGTGGAAATAGATGCAAGTAACCTAGCAATTGGTGCTATTTTGAGTCAAGAAGGGAAAGCTATAGCCTTCTTCTTTGAAAATTTAAATGATGCTAAGAAGAGATATTATACATATGATCTTGAGTTACATGCAGTAGTGCATGCTCTCAAGAAATGGAGGCACTACCTCCTCCCTAAGGAATTTATTGTCTACACTGACAACCATGCTCTAAGTTTTCTGAATTCATAAGAAAATATTAGTGTGAAACACACCAAATGAATGGAGAAATTATAGTCCTATACCTTCACAATAAAGCACAAGCAAACAAAGTTGTTAATGCTCTCAGTAGGAGAGTGGGTTTGGTAGAAGAAGTTCAGTTTTCAAGAATTGGAATTGACTCCTTGAAAAAACTATATGCAGATGACTCATATTTTGGTGAAGCCTACAAGGTTTGTACTACTCTCTCTGGCAAATATCATACTAATTTTACAGAATATTTGATCCAAAATGGAGTTTTATTTAAAGGTTCCCACCTTTGCATTCCAAAATGTTCTATGAGAACTAATATCATAAAGGAGAAACACTGTGGAGGTATGAGTGGTCATTTTGGCATAGACAAGACCATAGAATTAGTGAAGAGAAGTTACCATTGGCCCAAGATGATTCTTGATTTTAAAATTTTTGTTCAGTCCTGTACAATTTATCAACAAGCTAAAGGTGTCACTACAAACCAAGGACTCTATCAGCCTTTACCAATACCTTCTAGGCCATGGGAGCCAATATCAATGGACTTTGTCATGGGTTTACCAAGAACCAAGTAGGGATTTGACAGTATTTTTGTCACTGTGGACAGATTTAGCAAGATGGCACATTTTGTCCCTTTCAAGATAACTAATGATGCTTCTCACATTGCACAACTCTTTTTCAAGGAAGTAGTTAGACTTCATGGACTCCCAAAGAATATAGTTTCAGATAGGGATGTTAAGTTCCAAGGCCACTTTTGGACGACACTCCACAAGAAATTGGGTACAAATCTGACATACAGTTCAACATATCATCCCCAAATAGATGGCCAAATAGAAGTAGTCAATAGATCCTTGGGAAATATATTAAGATGTCTTACTAAGAAGCACTCACAAGGTTGGGATGTCATCTTGACCCAAGCATAACTTGCATTTAATGAATCCATCAATAGATCTAGTGGCAAGAATAATTTCCAAATAGTTTATGGATTCCATCCTAAAGGACCATTAGACCTTGTAGATCTACCTTCTAATTTTAAAATCAGTTCCCAAGGAGAAGAATTTGCTAAATTCATTTCACAAGTGTATAAGGAAGTGAAACAAAAACTAGAACACACCACTCCAAAATATAAGACAAATGCAGATAAAAGGAGAAGGGAAGTTCATTTTAAAATAGAGGATAAGGTATGGGCTTATCTCAGAACATAAATAATTCCTAAGGGAAGACATACCAAGCTTCATATGAAGAAGATTGGACCATGTACAGTTCTACACAAAATGGGTGACAATGCATATGAGATCTCTCTCCCCCCCACACTTTTTATTTTCCCTATCTTTAATGTTGCTGATATTACTCTTGTTAAAAGTGATGTAGGTACCTTTGGGATCCATATAGATGTCGATGACTCTTTGGATGATACCTATGTCACAACTCTTCCACCAAGCACACTAGTTTAGTTAGACAAGATCCTTGCAATCAAGGAATGGAAGAATACTATAAATCAAACCTATATGTAGTATTTGGTAAAGTGGAAGGGACTCCCTGATATAGATGCCACTTGACTAATAAAGGATTAGATAAAAGCACATGGTTCAACCTTAGATCTCCTCAACTCAAGTAGAAAATTGACCTCTAATTCTCATGGGGAGTATGGTGGAGGAGCACCTCATAGCACATGAAAACTTATGAATATTGTTGACACTTGCTCCAATTAGTGCACCCTTGGCCCTAAGGGATCCAAGGCATCTTGTATTTCAGGTCTTAGAGTTTGTAAATCATTTAGATCCAATTGTGAGACCTAGTTCCAAGTTTGGGCACTTATAAGCCACTTGGTACACTATGGTCACAGGATCAATAATTGTTTATTTCTAGGATAGTTTAGTAACTTACGATAGATTTAAAATAAGATAGGTTCCTTATTAGGGACTTAATTTTTCTTATGAGTCATTTTGCACATTAGTTACAAAATTGCAAAAGTTGCTTAGTTACAAATTTGCCTAATATTAGCAACTTTTCAAAAATTTGTTTGTAACTCATTCCCAATAGGTAAGAAGTTTAAAAAATCTTGTAAAAACTTTGGGAATGGTAGTCATATACCTTACAGGTAGGTGGAAGGCCAGATGATGTAAATTTGACTCTTGAATCAATAAAAATAACCATTTTCCTACATTTTTCCTGTTATTTTAAATAGTACGGACAAGTATAGATTGAACACTACAAAAGACTGATTGGATCAGATCCTCCTATGACTTAGCCTTTGAATGTAACTAGTTTGGTGAAGAGCTATTACCCATAACTCCTGTTATCATGATTTTTATCTCTGCAACTCTGGTTTTCTCCATTTTTGAGGGTTTCGTTTTGTTTTTCACTTTGGGAGAATTTCCACCATGGATAATGCATAAACTCTGGTGGAAAGATTCTTTTTAATATGATTTATATGATTAGTGTAACACCCCAAAATTGGCACCTAATAACTTAATCAATTTTGGTGCATTTTCTCATCCTCGAAGTCCTATTGTTCTAGGCAAATTCTCCACCTAATTGACTTTAATTGACTGAGTTTCAAATGCAAAAAACCCAAATTTGCATAAATCTGACATTACAATTTAATTCCTAAATCTAAAATGATTATTAGCTAAAATCCCTATGATTAATTGATTTAATCCTAAAGTCCTAAGTGCTTTTAATTAAATCAAATA
>MU225764.1:2714338-2729712 GCA_018584345.1 Thuja plicata
GCAACAGGTCGTCTCAATCACTTTGTAGAACAAACAATTCATGTTTGTTTCTGCAAATCCATGGATTGAATAAGGACTATGTTGGGTTTCTTGTTGGATTGAGAGGTCACATTCGACATTAAACAATTAGTTAGGTAGTTTTCATGTTGATTCAGGGAGATGGCTGTATGATCAAGCCCTAGGTGTATATCACCATGTATGCACCAATTCTGAAAACTCATAGTAGTGTATAGCTCCTATTGAACCAAGCATCAAGGGACCTAATTGTAGATCTAATGCTATTTTGTGGATACCTAAGTGTTAAAATTGGTTTCAAAAAGAAACACTTACATTTTCCATCACTTCCTTCTTTAATGGAGGACTAATTAACCCTCTAGCCCAGATTGAAAATATTGAATCTAGACCCTATAATGAATCATCAATGCTTGGTGCTCCTAGTTTAGATGTATATTGGTAAATAGTATTTGAATCTTCTATTCAATACCTATGTTCTTTGGAACTTTCCAAAGTTATCTTGACTGTACTGCCTGGACAGGGCTACAAGCACTAGACTAGACAGTCTAGAAAATGCATTCAAAGACCTCAATCCATTTGATTGTGTGTATGGGTAAATTCTATCTTGATTCACCCATGATGTATAAGACCCATATCTACCTCTGTATGGAATTTTAAGCCTTGTAGTCATCTTTTCACTAAGGCTAGTGGCTTGAATCCTAGAGAATCCATCCAAGATGAGCCCATCTTAGTTATCTACCATTCATGGGTTCATGGGGGGTATGGTGATTATGTTTTGTACCAGTTTGTAAAGGTGTGAGTGTCAGGGCTTTTCACTCCTCATAAGGAGTTAGGAATCTAGTGATTGGGTTAGTATACACTGGCCACTTGCATCATAGAGGCAATGAAAATATACAGAATAGAGAAAGCCATTGAAAATGAAAAGCTATATCTACAAGTGGCAATGGATCAAATAAAAAAACTCAAGGAGAGGCTCTCTCATTCCCTAGAAAGAAGAAAATATTTAGCAGTGCAAATGAATGATAAAAATTACATAGAAGAAATAATTGAATATTTATGCAATGAAATAAGATTTGAAGAAGTTGATGTGCCCATTGAAGACCTACTTGTAAAGAATCTCAATTTACATGAAGAAGTCAGAAAGTTGAAGAGAGAACAAGAAATTTATTTAGTCAAGATATGTGAAGTTGTGGAACAAAAGAACCAAGTAGAAAATGATAGAGAAATGGCACAAGTAGATAAAAGATTGCTAAGTATAAGATTAGAGGAAAAATAAAATGAAATCCATTGTTTGTCACTTCAGCAAGCAGATATGATAAATCAACTCAATAGTTCAAATCAAGAAGTTATCAATATAAGCACTGAAAATGAAAGACTGCAGAATGATCTCATTACTGAAAAGAAAACCAATGAGAGTATGATGAATTCAGGGATGAGCATGGATCAGTTGAAAGAGAAAAATCAATTCATACATAATGGAAAGACTAGATTAGGTTATACTGAACAAGGCGAATGCTCACATCAAGGAGCTCAAAAGAAAAAAAACCTACATGTAAACATTGTGGTAAGATAGGGCATACAACAAATAAGTGTTGGAGAAATGGAAAGTCAAATTTTAATGTTAAATGCTACAGATGCAACAAACATTGACATAGGGAAAGTGAATACACTGATAAACCTAAGTTTGAAGGAAAATGTTTCAATTGTAACAAAAAAGGTCATAAGTCTTTCGAGTGCAGAACTAAGAAATGGAACCCTGTTGAACAACTAGCTAAATAAATTTTTGGTAGGGATTACAACACATGGAGCAAATCTTGTCATTATGGTGAGTATGGGAACATTGGTGAAAATTGTGTATAGACTCATCTTAGAAAAAGGAATCCTACTAAGAGATGTTATGTGTGTAAACAACTCGGTCATCTAAGAAAGAATTCCATGAACAAAGAAAAAGTGGATACTTGTTTTGAGAAAGGGAAAGAAAAATTTTCTGAAATTAGAACATAGATGAGTCAGCAGTGGGTAAGGAAGTCTCTTGAGACCAAAAAATGAAGGATCGAATGGCACCCAAAACAGTGAGTTGGGTGGATCCACCATCTCTGAATAAATATGCAAGGAGACAATTGGAACTGTGCATACAAGACATCATACACCAGTTCTATATATGCTATAGTCCAAATCTTCATATTGATGCACTAGGACACATCATGGTTCTAACCAAGTCAGGATTTCAGTTACATTTGAGCTACACAGGCTTAACTGAGTTAAGTCAGGTTGTATGGTTTCAAAGATGTAAAGGTTAGTTTTCACCGAGCTTTTGAGAAAGTCTGGGAGAACCACCTGAGTTGTCACAACTACCAAGTACGGAGCATTTAATGAAAATATATGATGAAATTTCTCATAAATGGTAGAGTTGAAGGGTTATTATTTATAGTTTACAGAGTGATTAAGAGCTTACAGTGATTGCAGAGTGGATTTGTGTTTGAAATATTTAGTTGCAGTGAAGTTTTATCAATCCTTCGAGTGTTATGGCGTCTTCATCCAACAATAAGGTTAATAAGGGATTTGAGATGTTAGTGAGGAATGGTGTCTGTGAACTACCAAAGTTTAAGCTTCATCCAGTGATTGCAGAAGAGATAGATTTGATGGGAGCCTATTCCCAAATTCCTCTAAAGGTACTATTGATTAACAATATCTGACTTTTCTTTCATTGCACCATTCAATAGCTAGACACACTAGATATGAATCAAGCATATGAGAAGCTTTGTGTAGATGAGAATCTGAAGCCAGAACACAAACACCTCAAAGTTAAGGGTTTAAACCATATTTTTCATATGCCACATAACTTTCATATAAAGTGGATTAGATTTGTTCCAAGCCATGTTCATGACATGCTTCTTTGGCTGGAGTAACTAGTGAAGATCACCAAGATAATGGTACACCATGTGATAGTGTACCCAATGCTCAATAAATCCAAGGCAACCAAAACCCTACCCTGGGATGACCTAGCCAAGAAGACTCTTTCCTAGTGGGATGGAAGAGGCATGAGATTGAATGGAGTCACAAAAATGGAATTGAATTTTGGTATTCATGTGATTGCACACAAGATATACAATTCTAGCCAACCAAATAGTGTACCATGTGAGGCTGTGGACTTGGCATATAAAGTGGTCAAGAAAAATCTTTTATTTGACCTTGCCGAGTTGCAACTCATCCAATTGAGAAAAAAAAATGGAGAGGATCCAGGAATCCAAGAACAATCTGTGTAAGTTTGGTTGACTCTTGGTATGCATATTCTTTTATGTTCAGAAGTTTTTCCCTTCCAAAGGCACAATTGTATGGAAAAGGGACAGACCCATAGTTTATCAGATAAATGAATTCATAGTAGAATTAGGAGATAATTTTGAGAGCATCATGGATGCATATTTTGAGAGTTTTAGAGAGAAGATCCAGAGTAGATATAAAATAAATAAATAATTTATTGAAGACTATAAGAATGGTATTTGATTCCTAGTTGACTGTGACAAGGTATATAGTCAAGCAACCAAGCCTAGGGTTGCATGGGTGAAACCTCTTGCATATGAGGTTAACATAGATGAGACTAGAGACATTATTGAAGCTCTTGCGAATGAAACTATTGATCCTAAAGAACCATAATTCGGTACCTATGAAGAAGAAAAGGGAAGAATATCTTTGGAAATTAAGATTCCTAAAATCCTGAAGAGAGGAAGGAAGAGAATTGAGAAGATTGGAAAGAAATATGGAAAGTCTTCTGACTCTCCTCCTTCTATCACTGAAAGAAAAGGAGATGACATAAAGATAGAAGATGATGAATCTAAGGAAGAAGAAGAGGTAGAAGTAGAGACTCCTAAGAAGAAGAGGATGGCCCCCAAGAAAAAACCTAAGGCCTCTACCCCTATTTTCACTAGATCCAGAAGAAAACTAAAATTTCCTAAGGAAGATGAAGAAGGAGAAGATGCAGTCATATTCTAGAAGCCACCACCTACCTTTGAGTTGAGGATTAAAGATTTGAAAGGAGGTAATGATATGGGATCAATCAAATCATTGATGTATGCTTCTAGAACCAAAGATGAGTAGATGATTAAGGATGAAATAGTAGATAAAATGACAAGATGGAAGTATGGTCCGCCTGAGTTGAAAAGCCATATGACTGAAGACCTTCTCAAGGAAATCACAATTCACTGCCACAATGCAGTACAGATTGAAAAGGACATAAGAATGGAAACCTTGAAGCAAGTCATGCCTACTATAACTATTAAAGAGGCAAAAGATGCTATTAATCACTATGAGAGTAATCGCACTCCAAGGTTTAGGACTTTTCAAATCTTAAACAAGAAAATAGAAGATGTTTTGTAGGCTGCAACAAAGATATGGAAGACTATTTTCAAAATCAAGGAAGAAGATAAGGAAAAAAAATAGAGTACAGACCCTCTTGTACATGACAAAGAGGAAGAATTACCTAAGGTTTAGACCATTGAAGAATCTGATGCTGAATAGATTATAGTAGAAGTGATGGCATCCCTTCCCTAATCACCTATTCAGAAGATCTTATCTCCTAGCAAGGAAAATACTATAGAATCTACATCAAGTCAAGTAGGAACCGAGCATCAGGCTCCACCTACTACTGGGCCCAGAAAAACTGAGTCATAGAAGGATAATGTGAATGTCTCTACAATTGATACAGATTTGAAGGCAAGTGCAAACCAGTTGGTACTTGACCCTAGTTTGAGTTCAACTCATTTTGTGAAGATCAAGTATCTAACATATATGCAGGTAGAGCTACTAAGGGAAGAATCAAGAACAAGGGAATCCCTTATAGCTATACATAGCCAACTTCTTCCACACATGGATGTAATGTAGAAACATATTTCTCCTACAAAGACACTCACTTATGATAACAAATTTTTAGTTGCAGAGCTTATGATAGAGTTGTCAGTAGAGATTCAGATTGAGTTGCACATCCTGAAGGTGTTGCAAGACAATTGGGACAAAAATTTGTCTCAAATTTTGAAGGTACATAGTGATTTCCTTTCCTATTTTGGTATTACCTTGTAGTTATTCTTTTTGGCATTTGTGTCAAAAACAAGGGGGAAAGTTATTGTATACAGAGGAAAAGATAGAATGTATATATTTGAGGAAATACATGTACAAAGCAGAGGGAGACACACATAGCAAAAAAACAAAATACTTTTGAAAAATAAAAAATAGAGTCAGTTGTAACCGAGATACAGAGAAGTTGTCAAAACCCGAGCAAGTACCCAAGCACATGGTAAGGGGGATTTTTGACTCAATGGTTTGATCAGTTTTTGGTATGATAAGTGTTTTTGGACACTAATACCAAAGGGAGAGATTGTAGATCTTATGGAAAGACATGTTGTCAATTAGTGCCAAAACACTTAGTCACTTATAAGATTACAATTTTGATCAAGCCAACAGCTTGAAGTGCAACCCGAGTAGTTGCAGTGTAGCTCGAGCAGTTGCAGTGTCGACCAAGCAGACATTGGCAATCAATATCACCCGAGTCACCAGTATTACCCAAGTTTCACACTGGCTTTGAGTGATCAATGTGACCTAAGCACATAGTGTAGCCCGAGTGCCAAAGATTACTATGTTGTGTGAGTGTCAGCATATTGCCCGAGTGTCAATATATCACCCGAGTGGATTATTGGACCTGAGTATCAGTATTGGTCTGACTTAGTTGTTATTGTTGTATATTAATTTATATTATGGAAGCTGAATTATGAAGGTATTTGTTTGGATAAGATATATATGTAAGATACTTTATTTTTTCAAATGTGTAAGTAAGTGAAGTAACAATAGCAGAGAATGGACATGTGAATATGAAGTGGCAGATTGATTAAGAGTCTACATTAGTAAAAGGAGCATGAGAGACTCATCTATCACATTTAGGTGATTAGTATTATATCATTGAATCTCATTCAGAAAATCAAAGTTGCATAGAAAATCATCCATTGGTTCATCCTAACAGGTGTATCAGCAAAATTCTTTAACAGGGTGGACTTAATAGTCCTTATCAAATATCCTAACAGAGTTTTATACTTAATTATATTGTACAAATCCTTTCACAAGGTGGACCTAACAATCCTTATTGCTACTAATAGTGCAGACCCTCAGAAGTGGTCAATTGTAAGCTTTAACATGATAAATTTATATTGTAGTACTAAATCTTGTGGGTACCATCCCCACCCCAGTTCTACTTTCTATTTGGAAGGTTTCTGGGTAACCAAATATTGTGTCAAGTGTTGTGGATGTTTATTACTTTTCTGTTTCATGAATGCAATTAGATTAGTCAATCTAATAAAGGATAAAAGAGAATATGTTTTATTGGTTCATGATTCACCCCACTCTCAGTCACCTAGCCTCAATATATTTCCAAAAGTTACAAGATCTAGGAGAAAAAAAATTTGATATGAATATCTAAGGTGAAGATCAATCGCTTAAACATAAAAGTGAAAGTTCCAAGAAAAGTTACAAGTTTTGAGGTAAAAGTGATTTGGTTTACTAAGTTGAGAAATTGAAGAAGATGATCGAACGAATGAGTACAAAGGAAGGAAAAACAAATTAAGGAGATTAAGAGACAAAATTATGTCTATATAAGGAATGAGAATTACATAGAGTAGAGACTACTGGAGAATTGAGAAAAGAAAGAAAGAAGCTAAAGAACAACGTTTACCGAGCACAATAGCGAAAGACAGATCAAAGAATCTACAGACAAAGAAAGAGATCAATGGAGTATGTGATGCCAGTATTCAATTGAGCATAAAGGGTCTGATTAAAGCATAGTGAGTTGCTAATTTTTATAGATCAAAGTTTACTGTTGGTTATTAATATTTGTAACAGAGAAATATCTTAATCGAGTGGATTTATAATCCTATATGTAAACCCTAGAATTAGGTGACATTCCAAAAGAGTGTTTGAAGACCTCTAACAAGGCCACTCCTAACAGGGCGAAGATCTTAATAGATCTGAGGTAAATACCCTAACAATGTCACATTTAGAAAATGTGTTTGTAATCTTTAACATGATAAGTTCTTAACTGAGCGTACTTCAGAAGGGTACACTTTTTATTGTGGGTTACAATTCCCATAATAGTTTTTCCTAAATTGGGTTTCCTTGTTAAATCATGTGTCAATGAGTTATATCATATGCGAATGAGTTAATATGTTGTTTCTAAGTTTGAATGATGGATTTCTACTTATATTATTTGGTGAATTGGTTATTTATTGTATTTAGTACTTACGGAGTGAATCAGTGAGTTTAATTTTAAGAGTTTAAGTTTTGAATTATCTGATTCAACCCCTCTCAGTGGGACCAATAGGGTCATCCCTTGACTTCATACTACCGTTACACGTTTCATTCTCCTACTTCCTTTTTAGACAAGACTCATGATCACCATCACTGGTTTTCCCGCTCACTACCTCCATTCAAATCTATTGTGTCATTGTAAAAAGAGTTGTTATCATGTTAGTATTTCTCTCTCTCATATTCTATGTTATATGTTTGGATATTGTTGGTAGTACTATTGATTTGATTTATTTGTGCATTGATTATTTTCACATCATATGTTGCCATCAATGCAAAAGGGGGAGATTTTTGTAATATTGTGCATATATGTGCTAACATTAATGTTTTTTCATTGATGTCAACATATTTCTACTATTTAAGATAATGTTGTTAAGATGTTAAGTGAGATGATTGGTTTGGTACAAACTTCATTTTTTAAGGTTAGTGTACCTACAAAAATATGCGTTATATCAAGGGATGTCTATAGTCGATTCAGTTCAAATCTCAAAGGTTCACATAGTGATTTTAGTAAGTTATTAGTTTCTATGTGGAGACTAGAATTTTTGGATGTTCAGGGGTGACAGTGTTTCAAAATTTGGTTTGGTGAGGTTTGACATTGCAATATTTTAGTATGTCCTATGTGACATGTTTGGGACATTGATGTGTGTCCTCAATTTGATTGGTTCATGATTTATATGCTCACAACAATTTTTTCTAGATTGACAGAGGTTACTATTGTGTTCTCAAGGATAAGTTTATATATGTTGATGAATTCATAGATTGGATTTAATGTGGATTTTCTGAAGGTTATTCATGATGCTTGTGGATGTTTCTACATCATGCTCTTATTGTGTTGTTGGTTTGCATTGATTGGTGTGATCGCATTTGGTGATTTTCAGTTGGCTAGTTCATATTCTTAATTTTCTTAGTCAACTTGGTGATGTAACATTTTGCAAATGATCAAAGAATAATTTATGGAAGTATTTCATGTTTGCAGTGTGTGATTTGGGACCGTGATATGTCTTAGATGACATTCAAATCAGTTCACATTAAATATAGTGCTGTGTATGATTGTTATTTTATAATTTAGGTCCTCAGTCTACCTTGTGAAAATATGTTGATGAATTGTATAAATTTAGTTGTATCCCTTTGTATATTGTATGCTAGAGGTGCCAGATTGTGCAAAGTGGATGCTTGTGCTAGGATGTGTGAAGAGGCATGAGTGGAATATGCAATTGAGGTAGAGATCTAGTGTGCAAAAGAGAATTTTATTTGTACTTCAATGAAACTGACCCAGGCATGTTGAAGATACTATTATCTAGTTCATGATTTGTGGATTGTAGTCCATGATTTCTATAAGGTAATGCACCTTCCTTAGGGTTTTAGCCCTTCTTGTATTTGAGCAGTGATCTCTAGGTAGTGTGCCTGAATACATGTGCATTTTATTTTTAATACCTTTAATAGGGTATACAAATTTTAATAGAGTACATCATCTTGTGGTTTCATCCCCACCATGGTTTTTCCCCTTTTCAGGCCAAAAATATTATTGTTATGTGTTCTTAATGTGTTGTGGATCTATGCTTTACGGTTCATTAATCAGATCTATGTTTTAAGGATAGAATTTGGTTAAATTTTGAAGTCTTCATCACAATTGATTCACCCCTTCTTAGTTGTGTGTTTCCATATTTCTATTAGGTGCAAGTGGCACAACTATTGGGACTTGATCCAGGAGAAGTATAGGATCTTTCAAAAGGTTTTCAACTAGAATCAGATAAAATTTATGGGAACAAAATGCCCCATGCTTCTTGCTCCTAGGAAAACAATTTCTAGGGTATTTTGTACCTAACACATCACCTTCAAATTCAATTTATAGGCCAGTACAACTCTTGGGTCTCCAATTTGGGTCATTGTAGCTTCCTATCTATTTTATATCAGTCCTTATTTCCTGAATCTTGTCAGTTTTTCTTATTTATCCTCTTATATTGTATCATCATATTTTTTCCTTTAAATCATCTCAATCAATTGATTATTGTGAGGAATTATTGACTCATTGAGTGCTTATGTCCTACTTGAGCCTATTGGGTCATCTTCCTTTGTATTTTACATTAGGGAAAGCAGGAGCAATCTACCTTGCTTACCTTTTCTTATTTTACACTAGTTTTTTTCTCTTAGAATCCATCTTCTCATGAGATTAATTATTTTCCTTTTCCATTTCATCACATTGTTTCCCCTACTATTGGTCCCCTAATGCGGGGTTTCCTCTTATCTCCCCTTTTTGTGTGTTTGTTGATGATGAACTATAACTGATTGAATTTTTGAAGATGTTAAGATGCTGATCACCGAGCTACAAAAAGTTAATGCAAGACATTAAATCAGTTAATGTATTATATTTTCATTTATGTCAACTTGATATAATCTAATTGGTTATATACATAGTGTCAAAGAATTCAAATAACTAGAGAGATAAAGGTTATGTTATTAGTAATGCATAAACGTTTAGTATACACCAAGTGACAACAAACACCAACAGACAGTGCACCCTGATGGATAGAGAACCTTGAGAGAAAAGTCACAGTGATACCTGAACAAGTTACCCAAGCAAGCATTACCGAGTATAACCTAAGTGATACCCAAGAAAAAATTAAAGTCATAGTGTTGCCCGACAGACAAACAACCCCGATAGACAGAGATGCACGAGGACAAATGAAGTCAAGACTGAGCAAACAAGGAGTTAAACACCGATAAGAACTGATGTTCATAAATGAAAAAAAGACTTAGCTAGAGGGAGCTAAAGATGGAATTAACTAATTGATTACATTGTTTTCATCGACCAGTTAAAATCCATAGATAAGCTAGAGATTAAAGATATTTTTATTCCAATGGTCAAGGAGAAATCTATGGAATAAAACTAAAGCAAGATTTAAAGCAAGAATGTAGAGATTTGCGGATCACGTCAAGAACAAGAAAGACAAAGACCTAGAAATGGTGAAAATATGTCTATAAGAGAGAAAATATAATTGATTATGAATGAGGGGGAGAATAGAAGAGGATCTTGAAGAGAATACTGGTAAAGATCATAAGTCTTGATATAGTCCTGATCAAACAAGTTGAAGAACAGAGCTAAATATTTCTACAGACACCGAGCAACATAGAAGCAACAACATCACCGAGCAAAAAGAAGTGCAGCATAAGGAATAGGAGAGAAACATTGATCAGAAAGTTATTATGAGCTTACAATAGATCTGAACATCTACAAGATTAAGTTTTATTTATGAACAGATCATATACTATTTCAGTTCAATCATTGATTCATAAAATCTCTTAACAAAGTGGTATTTAACTATCCTTTATATGTTGAGATACATCCCAAGGAGTATCAAAAAGTTTCTCATGAAGATAACATAGTGAAATGCTAGATATCAAGTGACAAACTATTATATTAAATCCTCTAACAAGGTTGCACTTAATAGTTTGTTTGTAACCTTTAACATGGTTAGCTCTTCATCGAGCTCACTTCAGAAGAGTGAAAATTTTGGGTTACCGATCTCAAGTGTTTTTTTCCCTTAATAGGGTTTCCACGTTAAAAATCCATGTATCAAATGTGTATATGGTTCATTGCTTTGATTTTTTTATTTACACATTACTAAAATAGGATTGATCGGTAAACACTAAGTTATTTACTATATTTTGGTAAAGCTAAAGAATAAGGATTAACAGTGTACTCCTAGCAGTAGTTATTTGATAAGATCACTTAAAGGCATACATCTTGTAGGAATGCAGATAACTAGAGGTTTATATTTGAGATATAAAGTTTTGGTTGGTTTATTGGATTAATTTTTGAGGCCACTGATTCACCCCCCTCTCAGTTATTCTAACAATTGGTATCAAAGCTTGTGTACTTGAAAGGAAGGTTTAACGACCTAAAGCTAAAGATCACAAGATGAGAAAAAGGGATGTGCCTAAGCTAAACAAAGACAAATTTATATCATGGTAGAGCAGGATAAGACTCCACCTATCAGGTATTGGAAATAATGTTACTCAATACTTGGATATTGAATATGTGTTGCCTACAGGACCTCACACACTTGATCAATTGAGAGAAAAGCATGAATACAATTCCATGATGATAGAACTTTCTTCCTCACTCTCCGATGCTAAATTTGAAGATGTCAAAACATGCACCACTGCAAAGCAAATGTGGGAAAAATTGAAGCTAGTACATGGAGGGGATGCAAATTTGCTAAGAGCTAAGGCAAAAAGCCTAAAAGGTAAGTTTGATGACCTAAGAATGAAAGAAGGAGAAAACATCACTTAGTATAGCTGCAAAATCAAATAGGTAGTCAATTCCATCCAAGGAGTTGGAGGTCTATGAAGGCATCATATTTTTCCATTAGTATACTTAGAGAAAAACATGATCTGCACCATCGGTTTAGTCTAAACTGACAGACAGGGCACAACACTATCCAACACTAAGGTTACCTGACGAACACTATCAAAGAGTTTTCTAATGACAAAAATTAAGGATAGCCAATGAAGTATCAATAGTGCTACCTGACAAATAGAAAAGAAAGGAACCCAACAGATACAGGGAACTTGACAAACAGTTCAGACAAGGAACACCAACAAATTGCAAGTTCAAACCAACAACCAAGAACCGACAGTCAGTTACATACAGCAAAAAGTGGATCTAACTTTCCACGTCAGATAAATCAATAAAGTTGTACTTATAACTTCTTGATTTTATTTTTAATCCATTATGTGTGGAGGAAGAAATTTAATCTTTATTGTTTTAATTTGTTTTACTGCTTTAAAACATGCAAACTAAAGATCAAGGTCAAGTTGTAAACCTTGGATCTAAGAGTTAACATTGTAAATCATGAATTACAAGATAGGTCAAATAACTTGTATAAATAGGTGCTCGATCCATTAAGAAAAAATGTTGTTCAATGAAGAAAGTAGCCACAGAGAGAAACTAAAGACCAGACAGAGAATTCATGCAAAAAAACACAAACATAATCAATTTAGTTTTCAAAAATAGAACAGAGGCTACCAAGAAGCAGAGAAAAGGTATTCATCAATCACTTAAGGTGATATTGTAATTGTAAAAGCTTTAATGGATCTGTAAATCAGAAATAGTAGATTACATACAGTCAGGTCAACATTTGTACTCATTCTAAGAAGTGTAGTACACTAATGAAATCCTTTCAAGAAAGGTGGGCTTAACCATCCTAATTTAAATCTCATAACTGAGTGCACACTTAAATCAGTGTTGCTAAAGCTCTTAACAAAGTAGATCTTAATAGGTCTCCAACTCAATACTCTTAACAGGGTAGATCATCAGAAGTGATCAAATTGTAAGCCTTAACCGACTCCCTTCCATTCTGAAGATAGTGAAGTTTTGTGGGTGCCATCCCCACCACATTTTTTACTTCCTAATAGGAGTTTTCTATGATATCATATCTTGTGTTATGTGTTTGTTAATTTCATGAATATTTCTATGGATGATGGTAAAGACTGTTAAACAAACAATTTCTACATAAGAAAGAATAACAGTAATGGTTGGTAAAATCACAATTGAATGATCACTAATGATAAATTGGGCAAAGTGTTAAAATTTTTAGAGGTACTAATTCACCCCTCCCCTCTCAGTACTACTTCACATTAATTCCAATAATTGGTATCAGAGCTGAGTATCTTCTTGAAAAGATTAAAATCTTAAGAGAAAAGATCTAAAAATGGATAAGTATAAACTTGATAAGAATATTGAGAACAAAAAGCTTGAGATACATATGTTCTATGAACAATATAAAGAAGCAAGAATCAAGATGAGAGAGCTGCTGGCTGAAAGAAAAGGTTTGGCTACCAGGAAAAATGAAGTAGACTATCAGGGAGAAGACATTCCATATTTCTTTAAACATTCAGGATCAAATGCAAGTAATGTTGGAATTATATTGGAATGATGTGCTGAGAGGAGAGGGGTGAATCAGTACCTCTAAAAATTTTCTTGGTTAGCCCATTAACCCTTAATCATCAGTTTGTAAATTATCTTATCTAACTATTTATATTTCTTTATGTATATGCAATCATATCATAAGTTCTTTAATATGTAACCATTCAAGAAATATTCATGAAAATAGATAACACATGACACAAGATATGATATCGTAGAAAACTCCTATTAGGAAGTAAAAATTGTGGTGAGGATTGTTACCCACAAGACTTCACTATCTGAAGATAAGAAGGGGCCAGTTAAGGCTTATAATTGGTCACTTCTAATGACCTACCCTATTAGGAGTATTACAGTGGAGACATGTTAAGATCTACTTTGTTTGAAGCTTTAGCAACACTGTTAAGTGTGCACTTTGTTAAGAGATTTGTAAAGAACGGTTAAGTCCACCTTCTACAAAAGGATTTTAGATGTGATGCACTTGTTAGAATGCAACTATATAAGTCTTTGATCTGATGATGTATGCAATCTCCAATTTCTGATAACGGATCTAGTAAAGCTTCCTATGTATGAGTAATCAGCTTTCCATGATTGAATAATACCTTTGTCTACTCGTCAGTAGCCTTTGTGTGTTCTTGACAACTGATATGATCTTTTTTTGTACTTTGTATGAATTCTACCTTCTGCTCCTTAGATGCTCTTCATGGCTATCAACAATAATGAATTCATAACTCACAATTGATTGAACAATCTATTTATAGTAGATTTTAGCTCAATTCTTGATTCACGCTTCACAAGTTAACTCTAGATCCAAGGTTTACAACTTGACCTTGATCTTTAGTTAGATATGTTTTTGATCCATTAGGATACTTTAAAAAATTTACATAAAGATTTCTTGACCCTCAAGTTATGATTTAAAACACATTAAAACCCTATAAATAGAATTACAATGCTTTATCTGACGTGTAAATCTCAGATCCACTATTTGCGAGTTCTCTAACTGACTATCGATTTTCTTTGCCGTCGCTGTTCCTTTCTTGAACTGGTCATCGGGTATGCCTTTTTTTCTCTGTTAGTTTATTTCTCAAAACTGTATCGTCAGTGATGATCTCCATGTTATGCTATTGACCCGTCGGTGATGTCCTGTTCACTTCGTTGGTGCAACACTTGTCAATGTTCGTCGGTCAATTCCATACTTAGCATTTTCTCATGACATTTTGTTCTGTCAGGTATGCTCACTTTCTATTGGTAATGCTTGTAGTCCTTTGGTAGTGCTTGTACCAATGATCTTTTTCAATGTTTTTCACTAAGTGTAATAATGGCAAAATTAATGTTATCAATCTCCCCCTTTGACATTAGTATCAAAGACATGATATGTGCAACATACTAAATGTATTAGTATGTACACCTATGTATATTTCTTCCTTAGTCATTTGAATGACTCCCCCTATGTATATGCCAGTAAGTGTAAGTATATATACATATCCTTACGTATTGATATTTTCCCTTGTTTTGATATATTGTACATAGCTATCTTTACATATATGTTCCTCTTGTACATACAATATACATTTACTTTCTATTCCTCCTTTTTTGATAATAAAGGCAAAGGTACTTACAACTTGATAAGTAGGAGATATTTTTCCACAGCAAGTCAAATTGTGATATTGCTATCAGGACTCAACTGTGTAGTTTTTGAGTCAAACTCATTGACCCATAATTCATGAGTAGTGGTTCACATGAATCCATCTCTCATGAGAATGAATGGAACACTTAGCACTCATTGGATCTAGGTGATGCTCACAGAGGTGAAGCACCGGGACTTCCTGGGAGGTCACCCATCCCAGTACTACTCCAGCTCGAGCGCGCTTAACTATGGAGTTTCCTCCATGGTTAAACCCACTCTACTTGCATCCTCATTTGCAAAACCTTCACCAAGTGTTTTGCCTTATGAACCATTCGTTAGAAATCCCCTTAAGCTCATCAATTGATAAGTAGGAGATATTTTTCCACAGCAAGTCAAATTGTGATATTGCTATCAGGATTCAACTGTGTAGTTTTTGAGTCAAACTCATTGACCCATAATTCA
>MU225764.1:2729856-2742400 GCA_018584345.1 Thuja plicata
TCCAATGAGTGCTAAGTGTTCCATTCATTCTCATGAGAGATGGGTTCATGTGAACCACTACTCATGAATTATGGGTCAATGAGTTTGACTCAAAAACTACACAGTTGAATCCTAATAGCAATATCACTACTTACAACTTGTCAAAAAGGTGGGAATGTGAGGACTTGATCTCCTCCATCATCTTTTCCCATTTATCCTTTAGCATTTCTAGAGCCATGTGCTCAAGTGATATCTTTACATGTATATCATAGATGTTGTCTACTACAGACATCTCTGGGGTTGCAATAAAGTTTATTGCTTCAGAAATATGTTGCTGTAGAATAGTAAGATTAGGCAGAATGTGTGCTTGTAGTTCTGTAATCTCACCTCTTAGTTGTGTTTCAGCATCCCATATTTATTTCCTTAGCCTGTTAGCCTCAATGACCTTGTCATGATGTGTCTTGATACTTTCTGCATTTGAGGTTAGGCTTTGTGCACTTGTTGTGACATTAGAATCTATCTCTACTAACTTGTCACTATTTTATTTTGTAAAATTTTCAAGCGTGCACATCTTTTGAACTAAGGTAATTGCTTCAACAATCATTGGCTCTAATTGACCAGTTAGTTCAAAGAGCTTTACCTTGTTCAGTGCCACTTCTTGGCTGATTTTATGAATTAACTTGTATTGATACTTATTTTCTGCTTGTTCTTCCATAGCTTGTTCTACATCTATATTATGGTCTATGATTGTGTCGGTAAGAACAACTATTTGTTCCTTAACTATAACATTTTCTTCAAGTTTTACCTCAGGAACAAGTTGTTGGAGAATGTTTCTTGCCTTGTCAAGTGCCATTGTTTTCCTGTGTTCCTATATCATTGTCTTTTGAATTACTTTCCTTTGACATAGCACTCCAAACTCTTGAAGTTTATCACTATCCAAAGTGGTAATATCCCAGTTTGGAACTTCTATTACTTCATCCAGTGTAACAGCTAAAACGTCTTTCTTGAACGTTTTCTTCTTCTTCTTCTTTGGCTAGGTGGCAGATTGATGTACTACCATTTGTAAAGCTTGAGAATGTGTTGACTTGGTAGGTGAGGGTCAAGAAGATGAAGCATCTGTTTGTATCCATTGTAAGTCCACTGACTAGTTTGGTGAAGACGTCTCCTCATTTGCCTTAGGTGTATCAACAGATATATCTTCGTTAAGTTTTATTCCTTCATCCTGCTTGACTCCTTCACTTTTATCTTTTTCTTCACCCTTTCTTAGTGTATCCTCTATTTTTTAATCAGCTTCTTTGTTTTGTTCTTTTGACACTTCTTGCTGATTATCAGTTGCATCTTTCATTTCTGTATCTGTATCCTTTTGAATATTGGATACATCTTTGTTTTCATTAGTACCCATATCATTGGCTATATCATCATCATTTTTAGATGATTTATCTTGAATTGATTGGATATCAATAGCATCTATTAATATATTCATGTTTGTCAGTGTATTGACTGTTGCAGTGTTAATAGCTGTATCTTGTTCGTCGATATAGCCCTTTGTAATATTTATGTCTTCATCCTTTTGTACTTCTACTGCAGGGTCTTGTCCTATAGTGGTATTGACAATGTTGTCTAACCATGATTCATCATTTATGTCATCATTTAAGTTAACTTTTATCATGAACTCTTCTTTGGTAACTTCTTCATCCTCTAAACTGATGTGAATTGGACTTGCTTCTTGACTTTCCTCACTATTTTTAGGCCATTCTTCATCTATAATATCAACCTATTTCTGGCCAGTTATTTGAAATTCTTCACTGTCTAACTCAGCTATTGACTTATCTCTGTGATTGACAGTTTCCTTCTCATAACTTCTTTTCTCAGCAGGATTGAGTATCTTCCTCCATTTATCATGGGTTTCTTGTTCTAGCTCTATAAGCTTTTCTTCAAGAAACTTATAAGCTCTCATTTTGGGTGAGAAAATTTTCGCATATTTCTCCATGATTTCATTGATTTCTTCTCTTTTTGATTCAGGAGGCATAATAGAAACAAGTACTCTTTCTCTTATCCTCTTCTCCTCATGGAGTAAAAATGTGAACCTAGAAGATATTCTAATTAACAATTCTTGTGGTACATCACATGTAGTGAATTGTAGTGTGACATAATAGTGTCTACACAGTTTAGCTATAAGTGCATCTTCAATCTTATTCTATTCTACAGAATCCCATCTCAACCATTTCCTAATCTTAGAAAGTCCAATAGATGATGCTTTAGAAATGTACTTACATATTTCATCAATGTTTTCAGTAGTTGATGTTTCCTTTTCTTGTTTGATTATAGTGTCAGTCTCATCCATAGCTGAGTCCTCTAAATCCTCAATTGTCTAAACAAATTTCCTCCTTTTGATAGGTTGCCTAGCTGGTTGTTTTGCCTTTTATGTGTCAAGTTTCCTTTTACACACCTTTCCTTTTACCATGGGAGAAGGAGTTGCATCCTTTGCTGTTTGACTCCTTGTTCTTGACTTCTTAGGTGGAGGAGGAGGTGGTGAATTAGAATTTTCTTCCTCTGATTCATTTTTCTCTGCTATATCATTGATGGGTAGTTGGTCCTCAGTGAGGTCCTCCTTACTCTCTTGTTCCTCTTCACCTTCCCTTTCTTCTTCTTCTTCTTCTTCAAAAGATATATTCAAGTTCTTTTTCAAATTCTTCACCATTCTTTTTGACTGTTTTACAACCTTCTTAACAAACAGATTTGTTTTAATCTTTTTTTTGGCCTCTTCATAGGTGCCAAATAGTTTTTTGTTGTCCACTAGTTCATTTAGTAGTGCCTCAATACACTCATTGGCTAGTCCGTCTTTGATTTAATATTCTAACTTTGAAAGCCATGATTTCCTAGGTACTACTGCTTGGATGTACGTGAAATTAGTATCTACCATGAAACATATGTTCTCTCTATGTTCCTCTATCAGATTTTTAGGAATTCTTGTTCTGGCTTGTAGCCTTTCCTTAATGGTTTTGAAATACTCATGTGTAAAATTATCAAAATTTGTTCCTAGTGATTCTATGAATTTACCTATCTGAATGGTTATGGGTCTGCTTGTGTCCCATACAACTTTTCCTATGGAAGGAAAGTATTATTCAAAGTAAAATAATATGCACATTGTGAGGGAACCAAACTTACAAGTGTTTTTTCTTGAAGATCTTATTGTGCACATGTTCTCCTTTAGTTGATGTAATATGATCTCTACAAGATCCATCTTCTTTCCCTGTTTAATGATCTTGTATGTTGTGCTCATAGAAGTACTTGATATGCTATTCATTCTGCTTGCTTGGAAGATTTTATATCCAACAACACATGCTCCAAACTTCAGCTCTACGTCGATAATGGTGTTGAACTTTAGTGCTCTCTTATCTGATTTAGTACCAGTCAGTGCTTGTGAGCTTGTGGTTTATCGGTTGTAGGATAACTAGTAACTACATGAATAACATCCTTAGTTATTGGTTTTGGATTATTAAGCCATAAAGTCTTGTTGTGAACTCTGCTAAGAATAATATTTATCCATTCTATTTTGAATACTTTGGGAAAATGTAGTGCATTTGTGAGTCCCTTTACTTCCAAATGTTTGTGCTCTTCTTTGAGCTTTCCAGTGTCATCACATACTGCCTTGAAGGCATTATCTAGGTCTAGATCTCCTATTTATGAGATCTTGCAGTGCATATAGGAAATTACATCCTCTACCAGTAAAACCCTAGGTGGGATTCTAGAGAATGCTCCAGAATCATCAGGTTGTGAAGCTATTTCAGGGTGTAACTTGTATTTGGGTTCAGCACACGAGCCTCTACTGATAATCTTGAAGGATTTCTTCTTATCTTCCTTAATCTTCTCAACTCTAGAAGTCGATGCCGTCATGTTTGCAGAAATTTAGGGCTTTTCGTAAATAAAAAAGTGTGATCAATGAATGTGATTACTTACGGATTCTCTGTGATTGCCTATGAATGTGAATGCTTTGCGTCAAATTGATTTTTTCTGGGTCACTCTCCAAATTGCTCTGAAATCGCTTTGCTTTGCTAAAAAATTGCGGGTGTGAAAATGAGTTTACCCGTCAGTCTTTTATACATTTTTGTGCCCTAAGTTGTCATTAATGCTTACCAACTTGTTGATATATAAAGACTAAGTTCGTCGATAGAAACATTCATAACATCTTTGATGTTTGTGCAAAGCATCGGGATAGCTAGTAGCTTTGGTGACTTCATCGATGATTGTCAGTAAAGTTGCAAAGATAGCTTTTGTTGACTCAAGGTTCACTGATGTTCGTTAGTTTATACTTAGTTTGTGTAATGAAAGATACATTTTGATAAGTAGTGGAGAGCTTTTTTGTGTGTGTTCACCGACGCAAATTGTGCCCAATAACCGATGGTTTCTTTTCAATAGTTTAGCAAATAACAATATATTACATCTTTATTCATGCTAATATTACAATACGAACTATGTGTAATAGAATCGATGTATAATGTAACTCGTCATAATGAAGTTCCATACTTGTGCAATCTAGTTGGATGTAGTGATGTCACTGGATCCATTGCATGGGGTGTCACCATTTGCATTGCTTGTTCCAACACCTTCAGTGTTTGTGGATTTTACCCACATCTTGTTTCTCATTCTCTTGATGTTGTCAATGGTATTTCCATTAGGATGTGTACTTGTGTCTGTTAGTCAGTCTTTGTAATCTTTTATCACATGTCCAACCTTATGACAATGCAAACATGTCATACCTGGATTGGTCAACCCTCTTGACCTTCTAGTCCACTTTCTCATATAGTTAGTAGAAATATGACCGTACCTTCCACATGCTGTGAAGTTTACCCATGTGTTATAGTCCCAAACATATGAGTTACCCACTCTTGTTGGTTTGTGGCTATTATCAGTTTCTTTTGGTGTCTAGGCCTTGTTGTTCTTTTTCCAGCACTCTTCATGTGTATGCCCATTCATCTTTCACGTAGGAAAGTACTTATCCATGTAGGTTTTCCTCTTTGGATTTGTCACTTTAGATCTGCATTAATATGCCTTGTGTCCTTTCTTTTGGCATTTCTAACAATTACCAATGAAAGTAGATTGTGCTTGAGAAATACCTTTCATTTTGCTTCTACAAATGTTTGAGGTGTGGCCTGGTTTTCCACAGTGATTGCATGACAGCTTCTTAGATCTTGGGGTTGTGAAAGCATTCCTTTGATCTGGTTGATTAGAAGATTCACCATTCTTTTTGTACCCTAATCCTATGTAGTTGTTGAATCTTCTCTATCTATCAAGAAAATCATCCATCCTTTTGTTTCTTTCTTCAGCCTTTTTGGTCAATTTGTTGTGTTGATTTTGAATTTTGATTTCATGCTTCAATTTTTCATTCTCTTCTCTTAGCTCACCAATGATCTATATTCTTTCAATGAGTTCTATGTTTAATCTATTTACTTGTTGACTCATAAGAATAATCTGGTTGGTAACCTCATGGTGATGCTCAGTAAGTCTTTGAATCTCTGATTCTTTCTCTTGTAGCTTCTCTATTATTTTCCTCCTATCATTAATGGCTAGAGTTCTTTCATTTTAAACTTTTCTTGCATCATTCATGACATTAATCATTTTCACCATTTGAGTTTCTTGAACGATTTGCAACATCTTGATTTGATCTGTCAGATGTAGATTGACCTCTTGTAGACTTGTAATTTCCTCTACTAATGTGTCTGAAGCTTTTCTCATTGGTGATTCTGCTGTATCAAAGTAATCTTGTATTTCTAATTCTTTGTAGTATTTTTCATTCAGCTTGGTTGCCATAATCTTTCTTTCATCAAGAAGTTTTCTTATCTTGATTCTTGTCTCTTTATATTGCTCATAGTTTATCTGCATCTGTAGCTGCTCATTCTCAATAGTCATATCCAGTCTGTACTTTTCCATTGCTTTGATCTTTTCTCTTAAGTCTTTAATCTTTTCAAGAAAGAGACTTAGCTCTGATACCAATTGTTAGAATTATATTGGAATGATGTACTGAGAGGGGAGGGGTGAATCAGTACCTCTAAAACTTTTCTTGGTTAGCTCATTAACCCTTAATCATCAGTTTGTAAATTATCTTATCTAACTGTTCATCTTTCTTCATGTATATGCAATCATATCATAAGTTCTTTAATATGTAACCATTCAAGAAACATTCATGAAAATAGATAACACAAGACACAAGATATGATATCATAGAAAACTCCTGTTAGGAAGTAAAAAATGTGGTGGGGATTGTTACCCACAAGACTTCACTATTTGCAGATAAGAAGGGGCCAGTTAAGGCTTACAATTGGTCACTTCTGATGACCTACCCTGTTAGGAGTATTACAGTGGAGACATGTTAAGATCTACTTCATTTGAAGCTTTAACAACACTGTTAAGTGTGCACTCTGTTAAGAGATTTGTAAAGAATGGTTAAGTCCACCTTCTATAAAAGGATTTTAGATGTGATGCACTTGTTATAATGCAACTACATAAGTCTTTGATCTAATGATGTATGCAATCTCCAATTGCTGATAACAGATCCAATAAAGCTCCCTATGTATGAGTAATCATCTTTCCATGATTGAATAATACCTTTGTTTGCTCGTCGGTAGCCTCTGTGTGTTCTTGACAACTGATATGATCTTTTTCTATACTTTGCATGAATTATGCCTTCTGCTCCTTAGATGCTCTTCATGGCTATCAACAATAATGAATTCATAACTCACAATTGATTGAACATCTATTTATAGTAGATTTTAACTCAATTCTTGATTCACGCTTCGCAAGTTAACTCTAGATCCAAGGTTTACAACTTGACCTTGATCTTTAGTTAGATATGTTTTTGATCCATTAGGATGCTTTAAAACATTTACATAAAGCTTGATTGACCCTCAAGTTATGATTTAAAACACATTAAAACTCTATAAATAGAATTACAATACTTTATCTGACATGTAAATCTCAGATCCACTATTTGTGGGTTCTCTAATTGACTGTCGGTTCTAATGGTCAATTTTCTTTGTCATTGGTGTTCCTTTCTTGAACTAGTTGTTGGGTATGCCTTTTTTGCTCTGTCACTTTTGTTCTCAAAACTATATCATCAGTGATGATCTCCATGTTATGTTATTGACCCGTCGGTGATGTCTTGTTCACTTCATCAGTGCAACACTTGTTAGTGTTCATCGGTCAATTCCTTACTTAGCATTTTCTTGTGACCTTTTTTTCTTTTGGGTATGCTCACTGTCTGTCGGTAATGCTTGTAGTCCGCTGATAGTGGTTGTATCGATGATCTTTGTCAATGTTTTTCACTAAGTGTACTAATGGAAAAATTAATGTCATCAAGTAATGTATGAGATACATCAGAAGGGAACATCACAAATCTAAAGGAGATCAATCAACATCTGACAGAGAAAATAAAGATGTTGCAAATTGGCCAAGAGACCTAGATGATAAGAATGATTGATGTGATGAGTTCTTCCAGACAAGCTGAAACAGAAAGAACACTTGCTATTGATCATAGAAGGAAGATCAAAGAGAAATTGCAAGAAAAAGAAATGGAAATTCAAAGACATGCTAAGCATCCCCATGATCTCACAAATCAGATTATCCTTATGAGTCAAGAAGGAAACAGAATAAATGTGGAACTCATTGAGAGAATACAGATTATCGTTGAACTAAGAGAAGAAAATGAAAAGCTGAAGCATGAGGTTAGAATTCAGCAACAACATAATGAGATTGTTAGAAAGGCTGAAGAAAGCAATAAAAGAATGGATGACTTTCTTGAAGGACAATGAAGAGTCATCAACAACAACATCGGTATAGGCTTTACAGAAAAAGGAGAAACATCAAGACCAAAGAATGTCTACAAAAATCCAAGACCAAGAAAGCCAACATGAAAGCACTGTGGAAAGCAAGGGCACACATCAAATTCATGTAGAGGTAAAATTAAAGGTACTCCTAAATCTACACCTACATCTTCATTTATAGGATTCTGTTATACATGTAACAAGAAAGGACATAATGCTTATGAATGCAAGAGCAAGATAGAAAAGCCAAAGAAGGAAACCTACATGGAAAAATGCTATCCTACATGCAAGATGAATGGGCACAAATATGAAGAATGCTGGAAGAAGAAAAGACAAGCATGGAAGCCAAAAGGTAAAGAAACCCCTTATCAACCAAAGAGAATCGATAATCAATATGTATGGGATTACAATACTTGGAAAAATTGTACAGCATGTGGTAGATATGGTCACATTGTTGAAAATTGCATGAGAGCATGGACCAAAAGGTCTAGAGGCTGGTCAAACCCTAGAATGGCATGCTTACACTGTCATAAAGTTGGTCATCTCAGGAAAGATTTCAAAGATAGATTGATAGACACAAGCACACATCCCAATGGTAACACCATTGAAGATATCTAGAGGGCAAGAGACAAAATGTGGATAAAAGCTTCAAGCAATGATGAAGCTGGACCGAGCAATGAAAATGGTGACACCCCATCCAATGGATCTGGTGACACCATCAACCCCACTTGAACTGAACAAGTAAGTATGGAACTGCACTATACCAAGTTATATTTTACATCAGTTCCATTATAAAAAAATGATATATAGTCAAAATCTGCATAAATCAAAGATGCATATTACTTTACTTGTTAATAATCTAAGAATACAACACCATCGGTAAACACTTACCAAAAATCATCGGTGAACAAAATAATGAGTTGTTGACACTTACCAAAAATTGTTGGTCAACTAGTAAAAGTGGTAAACTGCCAATGTATCCCGATGACCGATGGTAAGATAGCAAATTTGGAAGTCGTCATGGAAGAATACTGATATCCGTCGGTAAAATCAAAGTGGTTGAAAACTACCATAAGCATCATGTCGACACTGATGATAATTTAAAATATCCTTATGACAAAACCTGTCTTCATGCCCTGATGAGTTGGTGAGCATTTATTGCAAAGACTTAGGTCAAAAAGTCTATAAATAGTCAACCGGATAACTTCATTTTTCACCCGCGATTTGAAGAGAAAAATAGAGCAACATCAAAGCGATTTGAGGGCAGAAAGCAGAAGCGTCTACAGATTGATTCAGCACACAGGGAAAAAATTCTTGAACACATTTACGAATTGAAGTAAGTAACAAGGGAACCGAAAGATCTCTATCATTGTTTTTTCGAGAAAGCCGTAATTTCAAAGAAAACCCTAAATTATTGAAAAACATTGGCAACCACTTCAAGAACTGCTAAGTTAAAGAATGAAAAGAAGAATGTGGTGAAATTTATCAAGAACAACACTTGTGTAGAACCTAAATACAAAATCTGTCTAGAGATTGCATCAAAACACGATGAAGCAGGCACATTTTCAGAAATCTTGCCTAGGGTTTTGGTCATAGAAGATGTTAGGTCTTACATTCATTGCAAGATTACAGAGATAGGTGATTTGGAAATGGATGAAGCTTATAAGAAGCTATGTGATGCTGAAGGAAAATAGAAAGAAGAACATAAGAACTTGGAGGTCAAAGGGTTAGCTAATGCCCTACATTTCTTGAGAGAATTCAAGACTGAATGGATTATGATAGTCTTGAGTAGGATGCATGACAAAAAACTATGGCTAGATCAACCAAAGAAGATAAAAAGGGATGTTCTTCATGCTATTTCTGGTTATCCGATAATCGACAAACCTAGGGCACACAAACATCCATCCATGAAAGAAGTTACAGAACTTACTAATGTAGAAGGAGACAATAGAGGTCTCAAGGTTAACACAATCACCGACGACAAGTTGAAATTTGGTTCATGTGTTATTGGTTACAAAATCTTCTAGGCTAGCATACTGAACATAATTTCTACAACAACAGTAAGCACAACTTACAAGATTGTAACTAAAGGGAATTCAAATGGATCTGTGTGAGATCCTACCGAAACAACTTGATGAGAATATGCTCAAGATCAGATCTGCAAAAAGAAACACATGTAAGTTTGGTTCACTTATTATGTGTACATTTTTCTATTTTCAAGAATATTTTCCTTCAGTAGGAAAATTTGTATGGGACTCTACTAAACTGGTAACCCTAAAAATTAGTGAACTAATTAAGTTACTAGGAGACAATTTTGAGTCTGTAATGTCTGCCTACTTCCTTGAGTTCAAGAAAAAGATGATGGAAAGAACTAGGATTCCTGAGCAACTAGTTGAGAAACACAGGGATGAAATATATTTCATGGAAGATACAGACTTCACACACATCAAATCAATTGTAGCAAGAACAACTTGGTTATCTTCATTAGACTATGAGATCAATATTGATCTAGCTACAAGTGCAATTGAGGCACTACTCAATGAGCCCATTGATAAGAAATAACCAAGGTTAGGTACTTACAAAGAGGCCAAATCTAAGATAAAACATGGCCTACAAGTCAAAAACACTATAAAAAAGAAAGACAAAATGATAAAGAATCTCAATAAGATTCTATCAGTTACAGAAGAGGAAGAACAAGATCAGCAAGAGAAAACTGATGAATAGGGTACCATCAGTGAAACACTAAAGGAAAAGGAATCAGATATAGAGGCCACTAAATCTGATGCACCTCCATCTCCACCTCCTACTAAGAAACAAAGGACAAGAAGTCAGACTACTGCAACAGATACAACACCACTAAAGAAAGGTCAAGTAAGGACCTATATAAGGAAGAAACTAGAAAAAAGAGAAAGACAACAACCTGTCAAATCCACACCACCAAAGAGACAAAAAAGGTTAGTTAGGACAAAAGCTGACTTAGATGACACAAAAGATGATGAACCAGATGTAGTTAAAAAGAACTTCAGAAACCAAAAGGTAGATGAAGCTACAAAAGCAATTGCTACCCATGGTACAATGACTGATAAAAAGATTTGATAGTGGGATACATTGAATCCAGATGATCAGAATAAGATACAGGATGCAGTCATCAAATCAATGATAAAAAATAAGTATGTTCCTACTGAATTTGTAAGTCAAATACCTGAGGAGCTAGGCAAAAAGATATACCAACAATGGTCATATGCCTTAAAAATGGAAAGAGAAGCAAAAGAAAGAATTCTTGTAAGATTGATGCCTCCCGAAGCCAAGTTTGAAGAAATACAAGTGTATAGTCAGAAAATGGAAGCACTTCCATTGTAGACATGTTTAGCCTTTTGAGTAAGTGGTTTGGGGTCATGAAAATCTCCTTGAATGGGTTCCTGATCTTGACATGGCTTCTCCCTCTGTTCTGTCCCTCTTTCCACTCCTGTTTAGCCTGATTTCTGCATTCTGGACTATAGACTGTTGATTCTGGGTTTCAGGGTCAAGGTTGACCTTTTAGGTCTATGTTGACCTCAACCCTAACCTAGGTCAGGGTCAACCTTGAACTTGACCCAGGGTTCAGATACTGGGGTCTCACAGATTTTGGAGGTCGGCCTTTGCAAAAAGTTTTTCCCGCTTCCAGGTCAGTTGTTTTGGGTTCTGAAGCATTGATTCCTAAGTTATATTAAACATAGGTCCTCTCCTAAGGGTAAAGGATTTAACGGGAATTTAATCTTACTATGTAGGCCTCCTTAGAAGATTGTGCCCTAATTCCATATAAAAGGGAATCTTTCTCTCTCATTTTCTCTAACCATCATCAAGCGAATAAAGTCTTCTAAAACACACTCCTGTTGTGAAGACATTTTAGAGAAAGAAGAAAAAATTATAGATACTTTACCTCCATTTGTGATTCCTTCTAGTGATGAGGCATTAGTGGAGAATGATATGAATTCCTTTAACATTCTTCCTCTTAGTGATGATCCTATGGAGAATAAAGATCCTACCTCATCTCCTCCTTGGATGTCTTCTTTTCTTCCTTCTTATGAATCTATTTGTAGTGCTGAGATAACTAACATGGTTTATCCAAAACCCTTGATGAGTATTAAAGGTTGTCCTCACATTACAATCAAAGGTAAACCTATAGAATCTTTAGAATCTTTCAATGATCAAGATTCAATAGCTCACACCTATCGTACAAGGAATAACCCTCAACCTAATCCAGTGGTTCCTACTTCTTTACCACCTTCTCAACCCATTCTTCCTCCTCCACCCCATCTTCCTAGCATGGATTATGATTTGATAAACAAATTGCGCAATACCCCTGCCAAGATTTCTTTATGGGAGCTTCTTCAAATTTCACCTACCTACCATGAAGCCTTGCAAAAAGCTCTAGCAACTCTTCCCTCTCCACATCCTAATCAAGAGAACATTAATGCCTTGTTACAATGCATGCATGTTACCCCGGGTCCTCCTGACATTGTATTTAATCAAAAGGATTTACCTTCTCAAGAAGTTTAGAAGTAATATGATACCCTTATGGTTTCTGTTACTATCAATAAGAGTATCATTCGTAGGACCTTGATTGATAATGGATCTAGGCTTAATATTTGTAGCATGGACATGCTCAAATCAATTAAAGCTGATCTTTCAACTATTCAACCTGATAATAATCCTATACATGGCTTTGATAACATTGATAAGAACACTTTGGGAATCATTACCTT
>MU225764.1:2754555-2786500 GCA_018584345.1 Thuja plicata
CACATTTCTTAGGATTTAACCTCATGTTATAATTCCTAATTCTTTCAAATATTTGTCTTAAAATGAACACATGATCTTTTCTTTGTATAGACTTTGCCAAGATATCATCCACGTAATCTTCCAAAATATTATGAATGTAATCATGAAAAATCAAAGTCATGGCATGTTGATAAGTAGCTCCCGCATTTCTTAATCAAAAAGGCATCATGACCCAACAGAATGTCCCCCAAGGTGTAATAAATGCAGTTTTAATTTGATCCTCGACAAGAATAAAGATTTGATTATAACCTGAAAATCCATCCATAAAAGACAATAATGCATGACCCACTGTTGAATCCACAATCATGTCAATATTAGGTAGTGGGAAGTCATCTTTTAAGGATGATTTGTTTAAATCGTGAAAATCAGTGCACATTCATATTTTGTTTCCTCCTTTAGAAACAACCACAATATTGGAAATCCATTCAGAATAATCAATAGAGTGGATGAATCCTGCACCTAGTAATTTTTCAATTTCAGCTTTTACCAGTAAAGTGATGCTAGGATTCATCTTACACATCTTTTGTTTCACAGGTTTAGCATTGGGCTTAAGGACAATATTGTGAGTGATAATTTTGGGGTCTATACCTGGCATATCCGAATATTTCCAAGCGAAGATATCTTTATATTCAAGCAAGAGAGAAACCAATTGATCATGCTCATCTTGGCTCAAACACTTCCCAATTTTGATTATCCTTTCAACATCATTCTCATCCACTTGAATGTCAATGGTTTCAGATATTAATAAATTACTTTGCATAGGAGAATCTATTAGTAAAGGGGAAATATTTGATTCCTCATGTTCTCTAAAATAGGATTCATTATTGAGACAATATTTTTTTCTTCTTTTATGATGAAATGTAGGTACATCTTGATAAGCTCCTAAAAATTCAGCAAGAGCTTCATCCTCAGGAAAGATTTCCAATTTGGGCTTTTGATCCATGTCAAGGAGAAGTGGATTAACCAATTTCAAATGTCCACCACAAATATGATTAACATTAAGAGGAAAAACTAATGGTTGCCTATAGGGATTAAATCCTAACCCATAAGTATAATCACCACCTTCATTATCCAGGGGTACTTGTATACCTTGTTCGTACTTACCACAACCTTTCCCATAAAATTTGGCTTTCTTGAGTAAATGGTAACCAAAATCGTACCTATCAGCCATATCAGATTGAGTTAAAGGAGCGGCATATGTCACAATGTCATAGCAATCTGGTTTTATTATCTCAATTCTTTCATCATGAGAAGCAACAACAAAGTTAATTTTTAACGCCTCAAAAAGTGGAGAGGGAATAGAAACTTGTTTTTAAAACTCAGTTTGTTCTTTCATCAATTCCAAATCTGATACTTTATATTCTCCTATGAAAGTAGGATTAAAATCCAATGTTCCCCAATCATCTTCTGTCAGGGAGGAAGATTGAATCTCATCTTTTTTTACCTCAAGTGGTTGTTCAGGTTGTTTGACTGGTTGTATAGGTTCAGGAATCTTAGCATATTTTGCATTCAGGCAAGGATTTGGTGCATCATTGGCATGTAATGTGTACATTAGATTATTATAAATGAACCTAACCTTGCGGTGGAGAGTAGAAGGAACCGCATGCATAGTATGTAACCAAGGTCTTCCTAATAGAAGGTTATAATTGAGTGGTCCAAGAATAACATGGATAGGAGTAGAAAGAAGCACAGGACCAACTTTAATGGGAAGCATAATAATACCCAAAGTTTTCTTTGCAATATTATCAAATCCATGAATAGGAATATTATTTGGTTGAATAGTTGTAAGATCAACTTTAATTTCCTTAAGCATATCCATGCTACAAACATTAAGCCCAGATCCATTATCAATCAATGTTCTGCGATTGATACTCTAATTAATAGAGACAACTACCATAAGAACATCATATTGATTCTGCATCTCAACAGTAGGTAGGTCATTATCGGAAAATACAATAGGAGGTACAGAAGGCATAGTATGAATGCACTCCAAAAATGAATTAATGTTATCTTGATTAGGAGGCATAGCAGGGAGAGTAGATAAAGCTTTTTGCAACGCCTCATGATATGTAGGAGAAGTTTGAAGTAATTCCCATAAAGATATCTTAGCTAGAGTAACCCATAACTATTCCACTAAGTCATATTCCTTAAAGGAAGAAGGTAACCTAGGTGCTTGAGGAAGCATGGGTTGAGAAGGAGGTAAAGTTGCTGGAACAGTAGGTTGAGGATTTTTCTGCGTGTAATAAGCATGCGAAACATAATCCATGTTATCAAAGAAATCCAAGGGATCCCTGGGTTTAACTTTAATAGTTATTCGAGGACATCCTTTTATCATCATCAAAGGTTTAGGGAATATCATTTTAGGTGTCTTGATGTTGCAAATAGAGGAATATGAAGGTAACCATGCATACACTCTATGGTAAAAGTCAATTGAAGATGTTGTGGAGGAGGATGAAATAGGAATGGGATCCATGGGGATCTCATTTGAACAATTTTCATTCTCACTTCCATGTACCTCATTAAGGGATCTGTCCTTTTGTACAACAAAATCCTCATCAAAGTATTCAAAACAAAAATCATACATGTTGAAAACACTACAAGCATGAAAAATGTAAATGTTTTTGTATTTTTAAAGTAATTTTGCAATTTTTATGAATTTTGAAATATAAATGCAAGAGCATAAAAGAAAGTCTACTTCTATATGCATGCAAAATATAATATGAAATGTAAATCTAACACCAATGAAAAAGAAAGAGTTGTCTATCGCGGGTTCACCAAAATGTAAGGTATAAAATTTCGCACGAGAAGGATTCCCTAAATTAGATTTGTGTAATGTGGTAAAGCGAGATCCTAAGGCCAAATTTATGTTTTATTACACTTAATTATTGTGATAAAATAGCTTGAGGAATATGTAAGAAATAAATGGACAAGATACCTACCTCATATCATAGCAAATTTGGAAAAAATCATTTTCTGAGGTCTGTATTGAGTTTCTAGAAAATCTAACAGCTGATCCCAAACCAGAACACAGAGACGAACAAAACCAAAAAATATTTTTCTGTTCTGATGTCGTCTTATGAAAAAGGTCAACCTTGACCCATAAATGTCACCCCTGACCCAATAATGTCGACCCTGACCTGTACAGTGTCAACAAAAAATTTGTCTGTGGATCTCAGAAGTTTGTTGAAAAGGGTATCCAAATCTGGTCTTAGATTTGTTGTCCTGCACCTTGAACTCCCAAAAAGAGCACCTACAAATATCTGAAAAGAGGGATTTTGGGGTGGCTATATAGGGTTTTTCCTTAGTCAAACCCCTGTTTTGGTGATCTCCACCTCCATGAATAGCCGAATATAGAATGTAGTGTGTGTGTGTGTGTATCGATCTTTTGAAAAGAGCTTTTAAACATGCAATATCAAGATCTAATCTTCTAGACTAACAATCCTAACATAACATAGAAATGAGAAAGCAATGCATAGATTTGAATATGACAAAGAAAGTATACCAAGCCCCCAAGGTTGAAGTATTCTCATCAACTCACAATCCGTAATTGCTACCCCATGATGATGTCCTTTTGAATGTTTGAATGTTGTGAAATAGTAGATCTAAAGAGAGAGCCTTCTTGCTTCAATGAAAATCCACCATAGTTTTGTCCTCAAAGTTCTTGATTGAAGTTGATGATATATTTCCTCCTAGCATGTTCCTCTATATCATCCTCTTGCTTGCTTGCCTCATCATTCCATCATGTAATCTCCCGATTTTGTTTCATGATCAAATGAAGGCAAAAGAGAGTGTTTATATAGAGATCTCAACATAGGCCTCCTAGGGAAATGCAAGGGATCCAAATTTAGATTTCACCTCGAATCATGGTCCAATCACATTTTCCAACTAAGGAGAAAACACATTAATTCAAATATCGGAGAAAACACTTCCGCATCCGAACCCGGGGACCTATTTTAAGTTTCGGGCCCCGATAAGCTCCAGATTTGAAAGTGGGGACCAATAACTGGCAAAGGTCTATGTCAACCTCAACCTTGACCTAGGTCAAGGTCAACCTCAACCCTAACCTAAGGTTTCAGGTAGGTCACCAGAAAGTTGCAGAAAGGTTTCTAGATCAGCCGGGGACCTAGAAAGGTAGGGGAATGTGCTAGAGTGTTTAAGAAGGCCTAGAGGCCTAGAGAGAGAGTAGGATGAGGCCCAAGAGGACCAATACATAGATCCTACCTAGAGAGAAGAGCCATGGAGAGAGAAATCTAGGAGAATCTAAAAGATCCTAACCCTTATTTCATCTACACATGTATAATCAAGCACATATGCAAATCTAATATGCCAACCATACTAAATGAGGGTGCTAAGCCTATCAAAATGGAAGTGCTTCCATTTTAAGATGATACAAATTGATCAAATGGTAACACTCATAGATGAAATAACATCTTAGAATACCGATGCTGAGAAAACTATGGAAGAGACACTTGAGAAAAAGTATGAATTCAAGCTCGCAGAGAAGATAAGCCAGGAAGTGGCACTCAAAAAGGTCAAGCTATCTGAATTAATAAGTGCAATTGAACCACTTTTTTCAGAAGCTGTTACCTTAATTAAGAAATTGTGCACCTTAGATCAACTCACTAAGGAGTATACAGACAAGATAGCAAAAATAGATGCTGATCTTCAGTCCATTGTACAAAATCTAGCCAACACAGTAGAAGCACTTATATTGCACAAACAACAAATAATACAGGCTAGAAAATAGAGACAAGACATTCAATTTAAAGAAATGAAATATAGAGATGAAGTCAATGAGCTGTAAGTTAAGCTCTTACCGATACTTACACTACTGCAACAAAATATGACACAGGCAAATACACTGATTGCCACCCCTGAAATGTCTGTCCTAGATAGCATTTTTGATATACACGCAATACTCGAGCTGCAACATATGGAGCTATAACAATTGAAAGAACAATGGGAGAAATTGCTAGAAGATATCAAACTTACCCATTCTAATGTTTTTGACACATTGTAAGTTACACATCATTGTCACATTTTTTTTTGACATTTTGTAAGTTGTATGTTTTTCTCATCAGTATAGAAGAAAGGGGGAATTTGATATGTACATTCAAGAAAAAGGAGGAATAATGTATAGTGGAAGAAAAAGAAAGGGAAACTAATGTACATACAAAAATAAAAATGTATACATGTACATATACATACACTATACCGATGCACATAGAAAGGGGGAGTCATATTATGACAGGAAAATAAACATGGTGTAATAATTTCAGTATTATGCACATATCAATTTTTTATACTAATGTCAAAGGGGGAGATTGAAGGAATTATATTTTTCCATTAGTATACTTAGAGAAAAACATGATCTGCACCATCGATTTAGTCTAAGCTGACAGACAGGGCACAACACTATCCAACACTAAGGTTACCCAACGAGCACTATCAAAGAGTTTTCCAATGACAAAAATTAAGGATACCCAACGAAGTATCAACAGTGCTACCCGACGAACAAAAAAGAAAGGAACTTGACAAATATAGGGAACCTGATGAATAGTTCAGACAAGGAATGCCGATAGACTGCAAGTTTAAATCGACAGCCAAGAATCGACAGTCAGTTACATCCCACAAAAAAGTGGATCTGACTTTCCACATCAGATAAATCACTGAAGTTGTATTTATAACTTCTTGATTTTCTTTTTAATCCATTATGTGCAGAGGAAGCAATGTAATCATTATTGTTTTAATTCGTTTTACTACTTTAAAACATGCAAACTAAAGATCAAGGTCAAGTTGTAAACCTTGGATCTAAGAGTTAACATTGTAAATCATGAATTCCAAGATAGGTCAAACAACTTGTATAAATAGGTGCTCGATCCATTAAGAACAGTTTTTGTTCAATGAATAAAGTAGCCACAGAGAGAAACTAAAGACCAAACAAAGAATTCATGCAAAAGAACACAAACAAAATCAATTCAGTTTTCAAGAACAAAATAGAGGCTATCGAGAAGCAGAGAAAAGGTATTCACCAATCACTTAAGGTGATATTGTAATTGTAAAAGCTTTAATGGATCTGTAAAATAGAAATAGTAGATTGCATACAGTCAGGTCAACATTTGTACTCATTCTAATAAGTGTAGTACACTAATGAAATCCTTTCAAGAAAGGTGGGCCTAACCATCCTATTTTAAATCTCATAACTGAGTGCACACTTAAATCGGTGTTGCTAAAGCTCTTGACAAAGTAGATATTGACAGGTCTCCACCTCAATACTCTTAATAGGGTAGATCATCATAAGTGATCAAATTGTAAACCTTAACGGACTCCCTTCCATTTTGCAGATAGTGAAGTTTTGTGGGTGCCATCCCCACCGCAGTTTTTACTTCCTAATAGGAGTTTTCTACGATATCATATCTTGTGTTATGTGTTTGTTAATTTCATGAATGTTTCCATGGATGATTGTAAAGACTGTTAAACAAACAATGTCTACATAAGAAAGAGTAATAGTAATGGTTGGTAAAATCAGAATTGGATGATCACTAATGATAAATTGGGCAAAGTGTTAAAAATTTTAGAGGTACTTATTCACCCCTCCCCTCTCAGTACTACTTCCCATTAAGTCCAACAGTGTACTTGAAGAAGAAATAGTGGTAAGTAAAATCCTAAGAACCTTATAGCCTATATATGTTATTAGAGTATCTGCTATACAAAAAATGAGAGCAGTAGAAAATAACAATGTCACTCTTGATGGTTTGGTTGGTAGAATTATTTCATTTGAGATGAATAACTTTGACAACAATGTATTACCATCTATTGAGTCTGCATTCAAATCTTCTTTGAAAATAATTAATTCAAGTCATAAACACACTATGAGAAATGATAGTGAAAGTGATAGTGATGATCAAGAACTTGATAAGATTGAAGCATTAATGGCTAGAATATTACAGAGAGGCAAAGGTAAATTACCATTGGTATGTTTTAATTGTAAAGAGATTGGACACATTGCTGCTAGATGTCTTAACAAAAGAAAAGAAGACAAAAACAGTGACAGATCATATGAAAAGAAGTTTGACAGAGGTGATGATAGAGATTACCGAAGCAACCAAAAATTTGACAGAAGAGACAATTACGAATACAAGGACAAAGGGAAGAAATCTTGTTACCCGGCTGAGAAAAAAATTGAAAATACTGACACCAAATTTGATGAAGATATTGAGGTGGTATTTATTGTTATGAAGGATAATTCAGACGAAGAGGAAATGTATGTTGAGATTGCACTCATATCTAAGGTTAGTAAAAATGATGTCTAGATTATTGATAGTGGCAATACTCACCACATGATTGGAGATAAAGAAAAGTCTGAAAATTTTGAATACTATAATGGTGGATCAGTAAGAATGGGTAATGATTCACTTTGTACGGTTGAAGGTAAAGGAACCATAATGTTGAATAATATGATCAAATGTGAAAATGCATACTTAATTATAATATATTGAGTGTTTCACAACTAAATAACACATGTCACCGAGTTGCATTTGAGAACAAAAAGGAAAAGATCTTTAATGAATCAGGAAGGTTGATCAGAACTGGTGAATAGACAAAAGGTAACCTATTCTATCTTGATGATATTAAAACCACTTGTTTAATGGTTAGAAACGAAGACATATGGTTGTGGAATAAAAGGTTATGTCATGTAAGTTTTGACAACATGATTAGGATAAGAAATAAAAGGAAATTAAGAGGCTTATCGAGCATGTCAAAGCCCGACCATGTCATGTGTAAGAATTGTCAAACATGTAAAATGACAAAGTTTAGTTTCAAGAGAAAAACCTACACATCTAATGCTACTCTAGAATTAGTCCTTACTAATCTATGTGGAGCAATGGGAACAAAGAGTTACTATGGTGATAGATAATTCATTCTGTTTGTTGATGATTATTCTAGAATGATGACAATTATGTTCTTAAAAGAGAAATCAAAAGAATTTATGATGTTTAAATGGTATAAATCTATTGTAGAAAAACAAAGTGGTAAGGAACTTAAATGCTTAAGATCAGATAGAGGAGGATAATTTATTTATGATGAATTCACTAACTTTTGTAATGAGCATGGAATTCAAAGACAGGTTTCTGCACCAAGAACACCACTAAAAAATAGGATTAAGATCAGATAGAGGAGGATAATTTATTTATGATGAATTCACTAACTTTTGTAATGAGCATGGAATTCAAAGACAGGTTTCTGCACCAAGAACACCACTAAAAAATAGGATTTCTCAAAGAAGGAAAAGATCCATTATTGATTATGCCAGAACACTAATGATTGAAAAAGGCATCACTCAAACATTCTGGAGAGAATCTGGCAGTACTGCTGCCTACACATTGAACAAAGTTCAATTCAAGAAAGACACCAATAAGACACCTTATGAGCTATGGTATGGATACACACCCAATGTAAGTGACTTCAAAATTTTTGGAAGTCAATGTTATATTTTGAATGATGATAGAAATGGAAATCTTGACTCTAAAGGTGAAGAAGGAATATTTTTAGGGTATTCTACAAAAAGAAAGACTTATAAATGTCTTAGCAAATCCTCTAACAAAATAATTGAAAGTGAAAATGTCAGAGTAGATGAATTTGCAGAGAAAAATGATAAGGAAAGAAGAAAAGAATTGGAAGACTACACCAAGTTTGTATATAGTGAAGAACCTGAAACTTTGCTTGAGCGACAGTGTATTTCTCCCAAATGATAGAAAAATGCACCCAAGCATCAGACTACGAACACCAAAAATCAGGAAATTTCTCAAGATGATGTCCCAAGCGATGGAGATTAGAATGAAGGTAAAGATGGTGATCATAATGATGAAAAAAGTGCTGAACCGGTACTTTCCAAGTATGTCAGAAGACATCATCCATAGAACCAGATCATAGGAAACAAGAAGGATGGAATAAGAACAAGAAGTAAGTCAATGAACACTAGATGTTTAATTTGTGATTTTGAGCCTAAATCTGTTAATACTGCACTTTAAAATGAAGAATGGGTCAGTGCTATGAATGAGGAGATAGAAAAGATTAAGAAGAAAAAAACATGGACATTAGTACCTAGACAGATGACAAGAATGTCATTGATACCAAATGGATATTCAAAAACAAGTTGAATGAGAATGGAGAAGTCACAAGGAAAAAAACAAGATTAGTATGCAAGGGGTATGCACAAGAAGAAGGTATTGACTATGGAGAAACCTTTGCACCCCTTGCTAGACTAGAAGGAGTCAAAATTATATTTTCTTATGCTACATTCAAAGGGTTCAAGGTATACCAAATAGATGTCAAATCTGCATTCCTAAATGGAATACTAGAAGAAGAGGTATACATTGAACAACCAAAAGGGTTTGTTGATCCTAATAAGAGAAACATGGTTTGTAGACTACACAAAGCCTTGTATGGATTAAAACAAGCACCTAGAGCATGTTATGAAAGACTTCACTCGTATCTCATAAATATTGGATTTGTAAGAACAAGTGAAAACAATAATCTGTACTTAAAAGAAGGTACTCATGATAATATTATTATTGCTGAAATATTTATTGATGATATCATATTTGGGGTAATGATATGTTATGCAAATCATTTTCTAATAAAATGAGCAAAGAGTTTGAGATGTCAATGTTTGGGGAGATCAAATTTTGTCTTCGTTTACAGATTCTTCAACAAGATGCAGGCATCTATATCACACAATCCAAATACATCAAGGAAGTGTTGAAGAATTCAAGATGGAATATTCCAAACCATTTGGAACATCTATGGCAACCGGATGCAAGCTGAGAAAGGAAGACAAGTCTAAAACCAAGGTAAATCAAACCCTATATAGATCTATGATTGGAAAACTCATGTATGTTGTTCATACTAGACCAGATATAGCACATGCAGTTGGAATAGTTGAAAGATTCTCTGCTAATCCCAAGGAATCACACATGACTGTTGTCAAAAGAATTATGAGATATCTAAAGAATACCAAAGACTATGGCTTATGGTATAAAAGACAAGGAAATTTGAGCTTCAAGTCTATATAGATGCTGATTGGGCTAGAAAATTAGATGACAGAAAGAACACAATAGAAGGAGCATTCTTTATGGGTGACAAACTTGTCACATGGATAAGTAAGAACCAAGGATGCATCTCACAATCTATTGCAGAGGCAGAATATGTGGCTGTTGCTATGAATTTCTCTAACATTGCATGGATCAAACAATTACTAGAAGACCTATGAATATGAAAATTCTTGAACCAATGATTATCTATTGTGACAATACTAGTGCAATAAAAATATCGAAGAACCCAGTCATGCATGCTAAGACTAAGCATATTGCTATAAAGTATCATTACTTAAGAGAAAAAGCGCAAGAGAAAGAAGTGATACTGGAATATGTTCAATCCAAGGAACAATTAGCAAACATATTCACAAAGCCATTGCCTTAAGATACATTTGAGTAGGTTTGAGAAAGAGACTAGGGGTATGACCCTTGTGTATTGGTCACTAAGTTAACTAGGTGGCTGCATCATCCCACACACAATCAAAAGATCATTCATGTTGATGCAAGCAAAGAGATGGACTGCAAAGATTTATCAATACACAAAAAGGTACTTATCTGCACCAAAAACCAAAGAAGACTGGTGGCTACTATAGAGCTAAATTGATGATGGGAAGGAGATTCAGGGAATATATTATATAAAAGTGAAAAGTGTTTGGCATTGCTGTCAAAGGGAGAGATGACTTGAGAGCTTATATATCCTAATGAATTGAGAGATTATATATCCAGATGACTTGAGAGATTATATATCCATATGAAATATCCATCATGATCATACAAAGGGAGAGATGACTCAAAGTGAGAGAGTATAATCTAGTGCTGTCAAAGGAAAATGAGATATCAATCAAGGAGAGGAACAATCAAAGGGAGAGAAAACATCAGAAACGATATTCTACAACAAAGGGAGAGACATAATCAGAATTTTCTACATCCATCTAGTGAAGAGAATTAAGATTGTAGAAACTACTCAGCAAGAAACAAATCTAAGCTAGAAGAGCTTATCGAGAGCCATACATTTTTACTGGTTATGGAACAATAAGTTTGGTAGATTGATGAACTACAACTGATATATTTCATAATGTATTAGTAGTATGTAGTGTGTTTCCATCAATGCCAAAGGGAGAGATTGATGAACTATAACTGATTGAAGATGTTAAGATGATGATCACTAAGCTGCAAAAATTTAATGCACGACATTAAATCAGTTAATGTATTGTATTTTCATTGATATCAACTTGATATAATCTGATTGGTTATATACATAGTGTTTAAGACTTCAAAGAAATAGAGAGATAAAGGTTATGTTATCAGTAATACATAAAAGTTCAGTATACACCAATTGACAAAAAACACTGACGGACAGTGCACCCCGTCGTATAGAGAACCCTGAGAGAAAAGTCACAGTGATACTCGAGCAAGTTACCCAAGCAAGCATTACCGAGAAGAACCTAAGTGATACATGAGAAGAACTGAAAGTCGTAGTGTTCCCGACAGACATAAAACCCCGATGGACAGAGATGCCCGAGGACAACTGTAGTCAAGACCGAGCAAACAAGGAGTTAAACACTGATAAGAACTGAAGTTTAGAAATGACAAAAGAATTAGTTGGCAAGAGCTAAAGATGAAATTAACTGATTGATTACATTGTTTTCATCGACCAATTAAAAGCCATAGATAAGCTAGAGATTAAAGCTAGTTTTATTCCAGTTGTCATGGAGAAATCTGCGAGATAAAACTAAAGCAAGCTTTAAAGCAAGAATGATGAGATTTGTGGATCACATCAAGAACAAGAAAGACAAAGACCTAGAAATGGTGAAAACATGTCTATAAGAGAGACAAGATAATTCATTATGAATGAGGGGGAGAATAGAAGAGGACGCTGAAGAGAATACTGGTGAAGATCCAAAGTCTTCATATAGTCCTGATCAAACAAGTTGAAGTACAAAGCTAAAGATTTTTGTAGACACCAAGCAACAGAGAAGCAACAACATCGCCGAGTAGAAAGAAGTGGAGAAAAGGAACATAAGTGAAACATTGAGTAGAAAGGTATTATGATCTTACAATAGATCTGAACATCTACAAGATTAAGTCATATTTATGAACAAATCATATACTATTTCAGTTTAACCATTGATTCATAAAAGCTCTTAATAGAGTGGGATTTAACTATCCTTTATATATTGAGATACATCCCAAGGAGTATCAAAAAGTTTCTCATGAAGATAGCATAGTGAAATTCCAAATATCAAGTGACAAACTATTATATTAAATCCTCTAACAAGGTCACACTTAACAGTGTGTTTGTAACCTTTAACATCATTGACTCTTCACCGAGCTCACTTTAGAAAAGTGAAATTTTTTGGTTACTGGTCCCAAGTGGTTTTTCCCTTAACAGGGTTTACACATTAAAAATCCATGTGTCAAATGTGTATATGGTTCATTGCTTTGATGTTTTGCTTTACACATTACTAAAACATGATTGATTGGTAAAAACTAAGTTATTTACTGTATTTCGGTAAAGGCTAGACTGCTATTCGGTAAAGCTTAAGAATAAGGATTAACATTGTACTCTGAGAAGTAGTTATTTGATAAGGTCACTTAAAGGCATACATCTTGTAGGAATGAAGATAACTAGAGGTTTATATTTGAGTTATAAAGTTTTGGTTGGTTTATTGGATTAATTTTTGAGGCCATTGATTCACCCCCCTCTCAGTTATTCTAACAGTTGATGATAACACAACTGGGATTATTGGTTGTAGGAGGAAGGGTCCAATTTGTCTCCATTTTATTTCTTGTATTGAGAAAGAGAATGATTCTTCTCAAGGTTGAGACCTTATTTCTTGTTAGTTCTCTACTTACCTGTCAAAATCTTCTTAGTCTTAGTGTAGTTCTCTTAGTCTCATTGCTTGTGAGACTTGCATTGCGTATCTTGATGGATGTTTTTACCTTTAAATGTTTTCACCCTTTCTTTAAATTTTCCTTATCAAAAAATTCCTCACAAATCTCATTTATTTTTATTATTACCATATCTAGACACTTTAGAGCTAGTTTCCATTACACGATTACATAGGTATTAAATCTCTATTAAAATAAGCCAAATAGGGAGATAGAGAGGGTGTTCCAATAGATTTATAAGCCTCTTATAATATCATTGTGTAAATTTATATGTTATTTAACCCATTTTGGGAAGTGATGGAAAATATTTGCACCAATTTTTTAGATATGAATGACTAGGAGCCACAACCAACATTTGAGATTTTTGAAAGTCCCTTGTCATTATTTAGAGCTTCTAGAACTTTGTTTGCAACCCATTTAAGCTTAATGTTCTTTCTTCCAACCAAACAAGATTTGTTTCTAACCTTCCTTTGTCCATTTCTATTTATATCTAGGTTATTTTGAACTCTTAGTTGCTTTTATTTACCATAGTAATCTAAAATTTGATAGTTTATAATATGTTTTAGTCATGATCATATTTAGCATAATAATTCAACTTGAATTTTATTAGATCTTATACACCTCAATATGACCTTTCACCATAAATTATACCTCCTCAATGAGGTCAACCTAAGGAGGGAATTTTTTTTTCAATTAATTTAAATTCTGCCTCTAAAAATAGGCACCCAAACCAGAGGCTGGCCCTAAATTTCTTTATTTTATAGTAATAAAAAAGGTCCAACACTCCAAACACGTGCTACCAGATAATACTACATTATTTTTTTTAATAATTATTTATATACAAATTTATGTTCTCTCTCCCTTATTTATATGAAAATAATTTTTGCTCCTTAATTTCTATTATAATTCAATATGGGGAATATGTATCATAATATTTATTTTGTTGGAAAAATGTGTTATACACCTCACATAATATTTGTAATGTTTGCACCTAGATGGACGTGCATCACATAGAGATTCCATAAAGATTCCATTGTTGGTGCCACTTGATGAGTTGTAAATTGTAACATTAGGATTATATTTAATGTGGGTGTGTCACTTTGGGATATGATATTGTATTTTATTTAATAGTGGGGAAAATAATTTAATAAAGTATAAACTTAGTACCCAATATTAGATGAGGGGGCAATAATATTGTGTTCACATGGTTATGTGGCCCATGGTTTTACTTTACTACTGGTAGTATTTTATATGACCTTGTGTCTATGAAAGAAAATACATGTTAGTGGTTTGGGTTAGGTGGTTAAGTGGTCTGTCATTATTGAGTATTTTTTAAGGTTGCATTTGTGAAGTATGACATGGGATGTGTGGATACATACTTGAGTGCATGGGAATAAATTGGAGGGCTTGATGTTTTTAGAGTATTCATTGTAACTTTGTAAATGTTTTGTATTTCTTTATGGATGAATACTACAATAGAGTATGAATTCTTTTGGAGGTTTATCTTGTCTTATATTTTCAATGTCTATTTGATTCTTGAATTATGGTAATATTATAAGTTTGAATGCATGTTTCTCTCTCATGGGTTATGTAAAAAATATATTAAATATAACTGGATATAATCATTATTTTCTAACAAGTAGTATTTGAGCTTTCAAGGTTGATCTGGATTTATAATCTTAGATTTAGTTGAAAAGGAGAAAAGTTGAAGGCATGTATATGCATGAAGGATTTGGGACATTCAGAAGGTATATAAAAAATTTACAGGTCAATTTATTATAAATTTGAGAGTTATGAGATTGTTGTTATGATGGGTTGTTTGTAGATTTGGGGTTAAACAATATTTGGTCAAATGAATTTTTTGGATATGCATTTAAATGAGGGTTTAGAGGAGGAGTTTGCGGAAATATCATTTTGGAAAAAATGAACCTCACAATTAGATCTAGGTTGGATAAACGCATAGGGTCTTCACTAAAGGGGCAATACATTATCACATGCGTTTGAATATTGAGGGTTTAAAATGGGCAAAATAAGGGGCAATATATTGCCTAAATAGGGAGTAGGGTTTTTTTTTGGGGTGGGGGTTTATATAGGAAAACAGGTGTGGAGGGTATTGGAGGGGGGTGACAAAAAGGAAGTTTGGGGCAATATTTTTTAAAAATAGGGGAATTCTTTAGTATGTCACGAATGCACGTACTATGGTTGAGCTTCACTAAGTGAAGCCCCATGGCTAAATGATGAGTTTTGATATATAATTTGACCCCTTTGGCCAAAGTTGAAAAAGTGCAATTTTTCCAGTTTGATGACCATATGGTCGTCAATTTTAATCTACTAAAAAATTGGGTGATTAAAAACCATTATTTTGAAATATCCATCAGGCACCTATAAAAGAAAAAATAATATAAAGTTTTAGTACTAGGGCAACATTTTGAAAATGAAAAAAATCAAACAAAAATATAATATTTTTTTGGGGAGTGGGGACATAACCCCACACCCCCGTGACTCACTTGGTCTATGGGTACATCATAGTATTGTGAGTACTTTGCAGGTTGTGGTGTACTCCGCAGGTCCAACGTGAATCTCAACTAAGGGAGTTTCCAATCGGGTAGGCTCATAGGGGATTTTTTTTTTTAATATCTTGTTAAATTTTTTAATGCATTTTTATTAAACATTTTACAAATTTTAAATGATGCCTGAATATTATTAATTGCCACCTTTCAAAGGTTTTAGTTAGGTTCTATTTTTGGGGATTGGGTCTGATGTTGGTCTGGCCCCCTAATATTTATTTTTAAAGACTTTGAAAAATCAACTAAGTCCAATTGGATAGATTTTAATTCCACAATTATTACCTTATAGCAGAATTTGATTTTTTTTCCACATGACAATACTTTAACTTAGGGAGTCAATTTTTCAAATTCTTACACTTGTTGGAAAATTGGTTCCGAGCACTACCCTATGGTACAAGTTTGGTTCCTTGATTTTTCTATTTTGACATGTTTTTGAGGCATAAAAGTTAGATGTTCTCCTTACATAATTTTGGTCACAAAGTTTACATACAAAATTAAATTTTTGATTTCAAATAAGCTATGGAGAACATATTTAGTCTACTACTCTATTGTACTGTTATTTTATTAGTTTGATCAATATGAAGGGTCTTGTACTTGTTTGATCACTTGTAGGTGTCCAATATTTGTAGTGTGAGTGTGAGCACATCCAAACAAGTTGAGAGACAAAAACTTAAGGGAGTACATATGTTTATGAGATATTTATGATACTATAGTTGATTATTAGATTGGGTGCATTTTGGTACATGTTTACAAGTGTTTTCACAATTTGAGCCTTGATGGTGACAAGTACATAGGTTGTCTTCAATTTAAGGACACGGTTTGACATTTGGAGTCTCATTAAGGTGATAGTTGAGTGCAAGTATAACATTGGTTATGATTTTGGTGTCATGATTATGCAGGTATAATTTTTAAATTGGCACAACATGATAATGTTTATAGTGATTCAATGAGATGTTAGGAGGTTGTATCTTTTCTCCTAGATGCTTATTTGGTTCCTTCACTATGGTTCTTGGTTGTAGACATCCTTATAAAATTAGATTGGATGTGGTTTTGGTGCTTGATTCATTTGTTCTACTAGGATTTTTCTCTTTGATATATCAATTTGTAGGTTATTGCTCTGATGATGATTTACATGTTTCATTTCTTTGATCTTTGAGTTATGAAATTTATGGATCAGCTACCCATTCACTTGTAGTGGGATGACTCGATTGTCTATATCCATGTGATTGATTTAGTGTTGATATAAAATTTATTAGTTAGCCTTGTCTGCGGTCATTGGTGCATTGGAATATGTTCTTTGAGTTGAGAGGATGGATGATGTTTATGCTCCCAACTATAATTTTTTACTTTTTACATCATGGTCACATCACTATTTACTATTATTCAATCATTGTATGTGAGATGACATAGAATGTCAGATTATAATCATATCACTTGAAGATTATTTATTTTCTCTCCAATTCCACATTTATATTTCTTGATCCCTTGTGAACATTTTTCTTTAACCATATAAAATTTTTAATCAACTTTGAGGTTATTTATTAATTGTTAACTCAAATAAAATTTGAACTCTATTTGTACCTCCTAATCCTCAAACTTCCAACAGGGTGATAAATCTATTATTATATCTTTTTCTATCTTATAATCTTCATTAGTAAATATTCAAATTATAATGTCATTTTAGCTAGTTGAAAATAATTAGGCTATGTTTGAAGGATGAATCAAATCTAAATTTCAACAATTTTTTTGTCATCTAGTGAATGGGACTTTGCATATTTTTATTTCATTCACCATCAACAATTTTACATCTTAGTGTTTATGTAATATATTATAATTAGTGCTTATATAATATGTTATAATTAGTGCTTATATAGTATATTACAATTAGGATCCAAGGATCTCACTAATGGTTTTTGTTTATGTATCTTGAGGCTCTTCTTTAATTCAAGTGGTGAAACCTATTTTGACTCTTCATACCTATGATTCGGCATACATTTTCACTAAGGTATAAGTGGTTATTAAGGCATAAGGCTAGTACATGTATGCATCATTCTATTTACAATAATAAAGCTAGTATATACATGCATCATTGTACTTACAATCTCTTTCTAGGGTTGACGTCATGGAGTATTTTTCCATCAACATTAGGCCTATCAATTAAATGACTAGTAGTAAATTACAAGTGAAACATGTACATACTGGTGTGAAATATAGAGATACACACAATCTTTATCTCAAAGGATTTTGGCTCTATAGACCTAAGAAAGTGCATGATACCACAAGTATGAACCCCTTAAATGAAAACCTAACATATTTGAGTGACTTCTACAATATTACCTTAGTGTTAGAAAATTAAACCTCTATTTTTGGCACTTATAACTTATTTTTAATTCAAAACGACATCTTATCATTTTTTACATTTTTCTAATATAAACTTCTCTTGAAAATTGATAATATTTTAAATAAAACTTTTATAAAATCAACCAATTATAAATTTATTATATATAAATTAAATTAGTAATTTAAACATATATTATAGTCTAAAAACTTATCTATGATGAAAGGCAATTGCACACAAGATTAAAATTATTTTTAAAATGTGTTATAGACTTGTTTTAAATACTACTAAAATAAATAAACGAGTAAACGTGAATTCATATGTGATTTTATTGAAACTTATTTTAAATATGTGATTTTATTGAAACTTATTTTAAATGGTGAATTATGAATCATTTAAACAAATGACATTAGAATAATGTATAACAAATTTTAAAAAAATTGGTTAATATTTTATGAAAGTACATTATAAATATTTTGGATCTACACGACTTTATGTATTTGAGTGGAAATCAATGCATGTAAAGAAAGATAGATGTATATATGTGTTTGTGTAAAGTTATCTTACATTATGAACATAGTTGAAGGAGATAAGTCATTACTATGAATTATTTCTTCGAATATAGGCAGTCGACGATGTCTTTTATGAGTGTTGATTTCTGCTTCCCAGTTAACCATATCTAATATATCATTAGTACTCAATAGTTCTTTTAAATCACTAGAAGCTGAAAGAAATCCATATTTCTTGTTTGAATAGTGCATCTCTCCATCACTAACCGAAGCAGAGTCCAATTCATAATTATTATAATCATGATTAGATACATTTGATAATGATCTCTTCGACCCTCCTCCACACATTTGTAAATCATGAATTTCCTTCAATAATCTCTTTGCATGCTCCAATGATTTAAAGTCATTTTCATCCATTGAAAGAACCAGCTCTAATACTGCAATTGCCTCCTCTAACTTGCCTTGCTTCATTAGGCACACACCTAAATTGCATGCCTTATTAGCATCCATAACAAAATATTGTGCCTTCCTGCAGATGATTTTGTTTACAAGTTCATCATTTATTAAGAGGCTATAAAAAAATCATGTTGACTAATATATAATCTCTACAAATTTACCTGTAAACAAATTCAGCTGCAACATAATTGTTTTGTTGCATATATGCCCAACCTAAATTGCTCTGCCAACACAGTCAATCCATGCATTAATTATTTTTATTAATAGAATAAAACACGATACAAATATAGTATGTAATATGGAAAGTGGAGTAGAGTTTAGTATAATTATATTGTACCAGAAGGCGACTGGTCTCCTGCTTAATGGAGAGCTGAAACTTCTTTCCATGTGAGCGTGCTGTCTTGGTAGGGTTACCATTAAAAATAAGTCCATGTTGAATAAGTCGTAACTTCCCTTTGAGCAACACAATTTGGTCATCCACCCTTCCACATTTCTTAAAAATATTACAAACATTAGATCTCAATCAATTTTTATTTCTTAAAAAGATTTAGCATATATTAACTATACATATATAATCACATATAATCTCTCTCTCTCACACACACACATATATTCTTTGGAATCATGTTTTGAAATTGATCTAGTCATTTAGAATTCATTAATTAAAAAAATTCTTACAATTTTTACATTAGTCTATATATCTATCTTGCTTAAAAATACAATATTCAAACTTATATAAATCTATATAGAATTTATAGATAATACTTGTAAAAACATATACCAAAAAATATTGAAAAAAAGTGATAAGCCCTATTTTATCTCTACAAGATAGATACATTTTACAAAATATTAAAAATAAAAGTTGCTTCTATGACCTACAAGATTTGAAATTTGTTTATAAATATCATAAAATTGTAGTTTATTAATGTTGTAGTCATATATTAATATTTTTTTGCTTAATCAATATAACCACTCAATTGTTCTCTTTGAAAAAATATAATTCAGTTTATTTTGAACTACCCTCTAGAAATAACATTTTTATTAAATTTATAATCTAATCATATAAATTAATTATTATTCATCAAAATTATTTTATTCCAATCTCTCAATAAGTTGGATTGGTTCCCCCTAATTTTGCTACTCCCACTATGACCAACCTTCCCAAATAATTAAACTTACAAGTATCCTTAAAGAGAACTTTCACATTTATTGAAACATTTTACTTTTAGTTAATAGTTATTAATTTGTCAAGTAAGGTAGTGAAAGTCAGATTAGTTGAGATAAAACCATAAAGATATTATATTATAAGTTTAAGTATAGCGAGAAAGTTTATTTAAAAATAAACACAGGTTCAAATCTTCTTACATTATGATTGTATTACAATTTTTTTATTATAAATAATTTAAATAAAAAATTATTTGAAAATAAAAACACCTTCAAAACTTTAAATTTATTATTATTTATATTTTCTCTTAAATTTATTATTAACTATATTTTTCCTTTTATTTAAAGACACTTTCAGACCCGTGGCTAAACAGCAAACTAAAAAGTATGTTTTACAAGAACCGTGATGAAAAAAAACTGTGTCCCGTGTGTAAGTTTGCTGTTTAGCCGTTGCCCACTTTCAGTTCTCTCCTAAATCATTGTACTTGACTTTGTTTATTGATATTAACAATAATTTCAATGAAAATAAAATAAAGTATATTGTAATCACTTGACTTTGTAGGAACTCTTCTTAAATCACGGCTCTCATTGAAAAGTAGTGCAGACATGGCCCACTTCCATGACCATTTCCCATATGAAAGCAATGTAAGATGATGAAGAAACATAGGAAGAAGAAGATGAGGTATACTAGAGTCTACAAATTCTTCCTATACCAAATATTTGGTATGGCAGAGAGATTATGTGCATACCTTATAAAGATCAAGCAGAATATTGTCAAGTGATTCCTGGGCTTTGAGAGAACAACGGTGTCTGAAAGATTTGATTGCTTCAATGGCTTCATCTGCTCTTCCAAGCTGCTTCATCACAATGGCCATGTCCTTCAGAGCGCTCTCTACACGATCTCCTGCATTTATAGCTGCCCAAAAAAGCGCTATGGCTCCCTTTAGATTCTTCTCCACAAGCTGTCAAATTTCAACATATCATTCATCAACAATATTCCATTTTTTATGGACTACAGAAATCAGATAGTCCCTCAATAAATCAGCACCGATGTAAAGTTAACATGATATAATCTACTATAACTGATGTGCCACATCATCCATAAATATCACTTAGATGTAAAAAAAACCTAAACCTCATACAGTACCTTCTACCAATAAATAAATAAATAAAAAAAAAACAAACAAAATCAAACAACCAAAACCAAAACCTCATTAATTGAGCCCAGCTTCTACACATCCTCTAGACTAACCAATCAAACTAAAACTAAACTGTAACCTAAACCCAAACCATTGATATTTCAATTTGATCTTATAATCAAAGAAATACGATATTTACCCCACAAAATATTGAGAAGGCTATAGAAAACATACCTGAACTTGCTTGGCCCGGATGTAGGGCGTGTCGCCCACTGGAACCTTGTGCTTCATACCAAATTCCCTCATAAACGCTGAACTTTGGTCCCTCGCCGACATTTTTAAATTCCTAGCAATCTTCTCATGTTGAATTGGTTTCAACTTGCCACAACCTTGGGTTTTGTAACTGTGGTGTATGGGAAAATGGAGAGAATTTCTATGAATAATTTCAGATCGTGAGTTGTGTGTTATCGGTATTCCACAGGGATGAAGAAATCAAGGGTAGACAGGCATTGTACCTGGTCGGAAATGCGTTTATGTACATTATGGGGTTCATGAACCTTGTCGGCTAGTATACGGGTAGGATATGATAAGGCTCCGGTAAAAGCGAACGTGGAAGAGTAATAAATTTAAGGGGATTATGGCACGTGGAGTGAGCTAGATTCTCTTCGTGGGTAACTAAGAAGTCTCTATGGCGGTGTTATGGTGGATATTTTTTTTTTTAAAAACTTTTTCAACTATAATTCTTATATATATATAGATTGCCTTTTTCGACATAACATAGTGAACCACATAATAGTTTGGATTATGTCATTTTGGTCTCTTTTGATCTTTGTAGTGTAAGTGACCAATCATGGCCCTTTGCTTTTTAAGAGGCCTTTTTAAAAAGACAGATAAATCTATTGATAGTGGCCTTGACATGTAACACCTATTCTTATGTGTTGTTGATTTCTTGATAGCCCTACGACATTGCTTTTCTATTGTTAGTGCGATGTGATTGTATACCCTCGGGTTGTAGAACTATAAAGGGTCAACGCCCTTGTTTCAACTTCATTTTAACATCAAAAACATAGTGAACCATAGGATAGTTTGGATTATGTGCATTTTATTTGTGGAATGAGTAATATATATGATGATTCAATTTGGCCGAGTTGTATAATTGATTTTCCCCCCTTTCTCATTGAACAAAAGCATTGCCTTTCATATTTGTTGTGACATCATTTAATAAAAAGCTTTATACTCAATTTTAGGATCATTCTTAGTAACAATCTATGTTTATAAAATTCTTTCACATTTTTTTTTTATCAATGTTAAAAAGATTGGAAGCATGATTTGACTTCATCTGTTTAGGGATTAGATCTGTTACCTTATATAGATTTGTATAATTTCAAAAATGCTAACATAAGAAATCATGACTACTGTATTTTAATCATTTTTTGTGTTGTATGAATGAGCATATTGGTAGAAACAAAAATACTCAGAGAGCAGGATGAGTGAATTAGTATATGCCAATTTCAAACTCAATCAAAATTAATTACTATTAATAACTTCACCAAACATCAAAAGCAATCACGAATCGAAATCATCAAAATTATTATCAGAACTTACTTTATCATTGTTGAGCTAAGAAAGTAGTAAGCACATCCACACATCAACAAATGAGAAAACTAGATAAATGTGGAAACTATGAAGGGAAAAACCATGCTGAGAATAACTTCTTGGATCTATTGTTCAAATTCAACCTCACAAATATTAGATCACTTACAATATGAAGTAGGCACCAACATACTGGAGAGACAAATCCCCTACATAATGATATGAGAACCAAGTGAACAATTAGGACATCATTCTCAAAAATAAAAATGAATGTGAATTGTGGACATTCAATATAGCTTTCTTCTAATCTAAACATTCTTCAAAACAAGTCACCATATAATATATATGATCTTTTGCTAATTCCACATAATGATAGGAATGCAACTCACATTGTATAAATACGACAACAAATCAATCATAATACATAATGAATAATTATATTAATACACCTCGATGCAGGAGCACCTATTGGTCAAATGGAGTATATTGAAGTTTTGTAATGGTTTTGCATTAGATATTTTTTTTATGTTATTTAATGTTGTAATAAGGTCCTAAGGACCATTTCCAAAACATTGCAAGTCACATTATAAGGCTTTTATGCCAACTTGTCACTCATAGACCTTTAAGGTCTTGGATTGCTCAAACAAAGTCAAACCCTCCAAATGTGTTTAAAAGGAGTGGAAATAATATATATTGTGTTTTGAAGACATTTTTGGCATGTTAGGAAGGCTCTAGGTAAGTTTGAAGTAATTTGCACATTTTTTCTGCCAAAGTTGTCAAGCAACTTTGCAATTTTGCAAAGTTGTCAAAAGTGTCGTTATGCAAAAAGGCACAAGTTGGATAGTTAGAACAAAACGGTGGTTGGTTTTTAAGTGTAGGGAGGTTTTCTGCGCTTTAAAAAAGCAATGTGTGGTAGAATCTAAGTGGGGATGGACAATTTGGAAGAAATGCATACAAAGAAGATCAATAGAATATTGAATGTTTCCAAAAAATTTCTATTTGTTTTCTAATACAACATTTGGCACACCTCTGTATGAGGTTTTAACAACTTAAAAATAATTTTAACATTTATTAGTATGAGTTATCTTTCAAATGAGTCTGGTCTCATCAGTTTTGGTGGAGAAACGAAGGAGAAATTGTATTTTTTTCATAGATAGATCTGCGTGCACATTCACCAGTTTTCCCATTTCTATGACTATTTTAACAAATTCTACAATCTTTCTTGATGTCATTTAACATTGCACTAATTTTGGAATGATGAAATAGTGAGTCACCTTTCTTTTGACACTGATTTTAATGGTTTTCATAAAGTATTAAGCAAGTTATGGCTTTTTGTCTGGTCTTGAGTCTGAAACCCCGATCAAGAAGGGTTTATACATACATTTGATGATTTCTCACACCTCCACCATTGAATTTACTTCAAAATTGGTAGATTAAAATTTTAAAGTTTCAAGGTCATGATTCTTGAGGTTACATGTTTAACATATAGTGCTTGTGGGTAGAAGGATGATGTCCTAGGTGGACAACATGCATATTTTAACATTTTTATGGTGTGGTGATAAATAGTTTGCAATTTATTGATACAATGACCTTTCTGAGTCATGTAATTTGTTATTTTAGTTCGCAGGACCTATTACTTCCCTTGGAATGTAAGTTGAGGGTTGGTAGTCAAGGCCCTTGGTAGATGCTTTACAAAAAAGGCCCAATTAGGCCTACGATGTACTGTAACAATTCAGATTTGAATCATTTATTCAAAAAACAAGTGTACCATTGTTTTACATAAGTTTTAAAATTCTTTAAAGGGTATTCCAAACCATTCTCATTTGGTTGATATTATTTATGTAACTAGAGATATGCCCAACTTTGTAAAAAATGAAGGCTAGTAGCATTTGGGGCAGTTATGTGAAAGGTGTATAAGTTGATGTGACTAGAGGGTTGGAAAGTTGTTGAATGCTTGAAACTATCAAAGATCCATGGACTATGGTATGGTCTATTGTTTCCCTTCAAGTTGGCCCATGTAGCCTTGTTGAGACGCCCTATGCCTATCTTGTGGAGTTGGTCCATGTTCAAAGTGTCTCGATTGTGTTTGAATTCCACCATTTAGTCCTCTACATCATACACACACACAAACACACATGTATATGTATGTATGTATGTATCCATGTATACACACACATGTGTGCATTTGTATATATGTATGGATATATCTCTATATATATATATCTACATACATACATATAGATATATGTATATGTACATATATACATGTATACATACATACATATATCTAGATGTATAAGTATATGTATGTATGTATGAATGCATGCATGTATATGCATATTTATTTATACATACATACATACATACATACATACATACATATGAATTACAACAATTATTACATTTACACTTCAATCTAAAATAAGATTAATATATCTAATAGTTGGCCATGAGAATAATTCTTAATTAAATGTGTAATTGACTAGGTCGAATAATCTACACACTGTTCAAGGTAGGGACACACTCTGAATTACCCTAGGAAGACCTATCATGAATAGATGAAAGATGATGATACAAACACACTTCAATTGATTTCAACCTCATAGTTGGCCACTATACTTTAAAAACTCAAATTATCAAGGACAAACATGACAAAAGTAAAGTAATTATGAAAATTCGATACTCTTTTGACATCAATGAAATTACATGTTTTTTTATATTACTAGTATTATTCTTATTCTAGTTATTTGTATATTATAGTTCATGTGTTTTATTACTTTCTAACAACATAGAAAGTATATTAATTTTGGAGAATGTCATCCTTGTTTGAGTACTAAGGACTTATTTTCATATATAGTTCTCTCTTTTCCCCTTTCCTTTGCAAGTGACTAAAAAGATCTCATTATAAATTAAACAAGGAATTGATATTTAAAATTTTAAAGATCATGTTGTCGATCAAGTCATATATTTAGTAAAATGATATTTTTACACCCTCCATATGACATTGACCTATATCGATCATTCAACATAAGCATCAATTGGTACTATCTAAATGAAAAGTATTAATATAGACAGAGGTGAAAGAAAGATAAACTTGACTACATTCATAAAATTGTATGAAACAATTATCTATCTTGTGGAGAGTTTTAAATTAATTTTTCCCTATATAATAATCTTATTGATACAAATACCTCCCTTGATTTATTTTCTCCTTTACACATGTAGAATTAATTTCATATGAACCTAAAAAAAATTATTGTATAATTATTCAAGTTCACATAACCTACATCGTTCATAAGCACATTCAATAACGAAATTGAGGAAGACATACAAAATTCTAGAGCTTTGAAGCAGTAGAGCATTCATGATACCCTTTTTCCTTGATAAAATAAATTAAACTATAAATTATTGAGAGAGGAAAAGATCAAGGCCTACAAATTCCTTTCTAATTGGGAAGGTCAAGTTACTTGATTTTAGGTTAGGCTCATTATTTTATAAAGGTATGTTATCAATCTCTACCATATAAATTGCAAAGAAGTATAATGTAGATGGAAAAAAATCATCATGAATATCTTTAAATCTCTTTTCCTTCTCTAGCAATGAGATAAGATAACATAGCCACATGAGATACCATACTGGCTATTTCAATTGCAGAAGTATTTTTTACTATTTTTATAATTGCACTTCCCCTTCTTCTCCAATATCAATGACATGGGTTTTCTTTTGTGTCTAGGGCCAATGCCCAGATTGTTAAAGTCCATGACTTTGGATCAAATAATTAAGTTCGTGGCCTTGTTTTTAGTCCCTTTCTTATGTTTGATAGTGAAGGTGTATGGTTACAATTGGTCCACCCACTTGATGTGCCTCTGATTTAGTTTTTCTTATCCATTAATGAAACTCAATTCATGATTTTTTATGAACATAATGAATACTTTTGGTAGGAGATAATGTCTCCACTTCTTGAGGTCCTGCACCATGGCATAGAGCTCCAAATCATAGGTGGAATATTTTTGTTTTTCCTCATTCAACTTCTCTAAGAAAAATGAAACCGGGTGCCCCTCTTGGCTAAGAACTACACCAATAGCTTGCTTACCTATATCACACTCCACTATGAAGATTTGATTGAAATTAGGGAGTCTCAAAGTGGGTAACTTTTACACCTTATTCTTCAAGAGTTCAAAACTCTGATCTTCCTAGTCTATCCAAGAAAACTTATACTTTAATCACCCCTTTATGGTGTCTAGGATAGGACCACATATATGGATAAACCCTCTAATAAATTTCCTATAGAATGTGTCTAATCCATGAAAACTCCTCAAATTTCCTATTTTCCTAGGTGTTGGCCAGTTAAGAATGACTTCTACTCTAGAAGGATCCATTTTCAAACATCCATTAGAAACACCAAAACCAAGGTAGACTAGTTTAGTCTTCATGAAATCACATTTATCCAAATTGATCATCAATTTATCTTCATGTAGCTTCCTCGAAACCTGATCCAAATGCTTGAGGTGTTCTTCTTTAGAGCTGCTAAAAACTAGAATATCATCAAGGTAAACAACTACAAATTTACCAATAAATTCAAGAAATACCTCATTCATGAGGCACATGAAGGTACTAGGAGCATTGCTAAGACCAAATGGCATAACTAGCCATTCATAAAGACCCTCATTAGTCTTGAAGGAAATTTTTTATTCATCTCCCCACCTTATCGTTATCTAATGATAGCCCAATTTTAAATCAATCTTTGAAAAGTAACATGACCCTTGAAGAAAATCTATGAGATCTTCTTTCCTTGGCATGGGAACCTATATCTTATAGTGATTTTGTTTATAGCTTTGGAATCTATACAAAACCTCCATTTCCCATCTTTCTTTGTGGCAAGTATAGTTGGGACTACACAAGGACTGAGACTTTTCCTACCGAGACCCTTATCTAGAAGTTCTTGGACCTATCTAGCAATCTCCTCATTTTGGAAGGGTGTCATCTTATAGGAAGGTTTGTTTGGAAGGGTGACTCCAGGAATCCAATCAATTTGATGGCCTATATCCCCTATTAGAGGCAAATTATTAGGTGTATCTTCAACAAATCTACCATGATATTTATCCAATAATTTCCTCACCTCTTGTGGAACTGTCTTCTTCTCCTTAGGCTTCACATTAGGACCACCATTTGGTTTCACCACCAAGGCATACCCCTGACTACTCTCCTCTTTCATGAGGCCTAGAAACTCTTTTCCATTCACCAACATAACACTTGAGCCTATTCTCTTCTCCACCCCTTGATCAGATAAAGGATCCATTTGATACTTCTTCCCACTCTTGTTTATCATGTAGGAACTCTTCTCCCCATCATGTTGGTCCTTGACATCAAACTGCCATGGGTGTCCTAGGAGAAAATGACATGCATCCATTGGAAGTATATCACATAGTATCCTATCCTTATAATCTCCTATCTCAAAATCTACCCATGCTTTCTCATCTACAACAACATGCTGATGATACCCTATAAGGACTAGTATGTGGCATACTCTTCAATTTCAAATTGTCTACCATCTCAACTGAAACTATATTCTTCGTGGAACTAGAATCAATAATCACTTTGAAAATCTTACCATGTGAATTACATGTTTTCTTGAATAGGGTATTCCTTTGGGGTGGCACTTTTCTCTGTGGTACCTTCAATAAAGTCCTCCTTAGCATCATATTTTTTCCATTTAATGATGGTCCTATATGACCAATAGGGGAGTTGACACTCTGACAATCTTCCTCTTGGATTAACTAATTCCTCCTCGGGAGCTTGAATCCTTCTCTAGACACTTTTTCATGGTGTGCCCTACTTGGTTACAGTTATAACATCTCCATGTGAAGACATTGGGCCGTCTTCCTGGTCCATCATTCATTCCTCTCCCATTAGGTCTTCTTCCACCTATATATCGACTACTTCTATTTCCTAACTCCCCACTTGAGTCTTGGTGACTTGACTCACCATTCCTGCTTGGCAAATTCCTCCCTCCAAAAATTTGTCTGCCCCTAAAGTTCCTTCCTTGTCTACATTTTCTATTCTTCTCTCATTTCCTTCTTAGATTTCCCTCTTCCATTAGGGACAATTGAAAATATTTATGTACTATCTCAGGTGCCATAATACTCATCACATCCTGTATATTCATCCTTAGTCCATTGAGATATCTAGCCACCTTCTTGGATTCATTTTCTTATCTCCTTGATCTAAGGCTTAGTTTGGGAAACTCCTGAGCAGTATATGCACTCACATCTAGATCTCTCTGTATGAGTTTCTGCAATTTCTTATACATCTATAATTCATGGTCAATGGGCATGAACTATGCCTTGACGCTGGTCTTCATTCTATCCATGAGGTTATCTTATCTTTTCCTTCCTTCATCCTTTCTTCCTACAAATAGTTCCACCATGCAAGGGAAGACCTCTTCAATTTTCTTTGACCAAATTGACCCTATTGTCTTTAGGTACCTCCTTGTAGTCAAAGTAGTTATTGAGTGCTTTAATCCAATTTATCACTTCTTTAACATTCACACTTCCACCAAACATAGGTAAGCCTTCTATGACACCCCAATTAATTGAATTTAGGGACCTAATGGCTGGTAGCCATACCAACCCAATTTTTTCCCCTCAAATTTCAATTTTGTTGAACAAGGCTTAATTAAACTATGGATTCAGAGACCCATTTGACCCCTTCATGAAATACCACAAAATTATTTCATGGTTTTTAGTTTGACCAGTTCAACCAACGCTGCCTCCAACAGACCTAATTCCTAGAGATGTAAGGAAAACTCTTCACCATTCAACACCCCTAGGTAAAAGGCTTGGTATTTCAAGTCTGCCTATGTTTAAGGACTTTGAAACACTCAATGGATTACACCCACACCACTTCTAGTCTCCTATGCAACACAATCCTCCTACTTTCCTGGCTTGTCACATCCAACATTCCAAGCCTAGGGCATCATGAAAAAAATATAGGATGACCTTTCTTTGTCTTAAAAATATTGCACCATGTAGTATACACAAGTGCCTAACATTCCCCAAATGATTGGCCTAATCCTATGGTGGAATGTTAGGTTAGGGCCATGAAGATCCAACCCCGGGTTATCATAGTCTCCTAAACCAGTCTTCACAAAAATTGTTAGATCTCCCTTCTATTTACACCAAATTATCTCCAACAAACTATAATGTGAGGAAAATTCATTAGAATATCATTCCATGGTCAATGATTGAATGACCCACATCTTCAATGTCCATACAATCATAGAGAACACAAGGAAAAAAACAAGAAACTTTGATTATTCTGAAAAGCAAACCCTTTTCATTCACTCCAATTTCAACACTACATGCAAAATCGTTCATAAGGACTTTAAACACCCTCATGAACATTTTTCAACCGATCCAAATGAATTTTGGATCCACTAGCTGTTGGATGACAACTAATTCAAAAAGTTATCAAATTTGCAAAACAACTTTTGGAGCTACTTCTGCAACTTTACATCTTTTTTACAATTTTTTGCATTTTTCACATTATAGTGACTCTATAACCTTAAGACCACTAAATTAGGGATTTTAAGACCCTAAAAATCATTTGATCCACATTTGACATGTTTTGAGAGGTTGACCACTATTTACCAGTCATGGTCGCTCAAGGACATTGGTGACTGTATGGTCTTATTACAAACATCAAGGGCCTAATTGAGGCATTGTTACATATTATTACAAAAAGGTAGAAATCAAAATAAAAAAGTAACAAAAAATCAAATTGATCCTAATGGATCATCCTTGGTGTCCCATGGACACATCCTTGGTGCTCCTACACCAGATATACATTCTTTTTGCTTCGCATCATTTTCCAAACAAGGCCCATAAAACCTTCTCGATCATAGAATCAAGTAACAACTATACTCATCTTATATTGATTAATAAAAGTGTTGATTAAATCCAAAGGCTTCTTGCCAAAATTAAATTCATAAGTAAAAATTAATCTAGACAAGAATCTACCTCTTGTTTTCTCCCGCAGATACTCCTTTTCAATCAATAACATATCCTAGAAAAACTCATCTGTAAAAATCCTCTTAGGAAACAATAGTGGTAGCATGTGGGGTGGCTGAGGGCATCCATAAATTCTCATAATATTGGAATTATCAAAGTATAATAAATCACCCTAATTATGCTCAATAGCTTATCATGTATTTTTTCCTTTGGTCTCAACAAACCCTTAACCAATGGTGGTATACTGTGGAAATATTTCTTTCCCAAAAGATGGAGGATGGGATGAACTATCCAATTCTCAAAAAAAACAAAACTAGGGGATGGATGATTCATATCCCACATCCTGGTCCAATAATGTATGATATTCCTATATCCATCATTATCAAACTTGTCTAATCTCAACCTCTAATCTGTATGCTTTGAATTATAATAAAGAATGAGGTTGCACAACAAAAAGTAATATCTAAAATTAATTTTCTTGGGGTTATTGTAAATATCTACCAAAACTTCATGTGTATTTAACCTTAACCAAATATCCCAAAAAATCATAATCAATGTTGACATCTAGACTCTGAATTTCCATTTCCATACACATGAGTTCTATTGGAACCTTCTTCTCCATATGAAACCCCGGGACCTAACACAATCAATGAATAATGTATATAAAATGAAAATTAAATGACTCAAATTTTAAGGGTTCCTTTTTTGAGCTTGGGACTGGGCTCAATTTTTTCTTAGGTTCCTTGGGCATATATCTAGGCACTTCATGTTCCCTAAGGGAAGCTTTATTTGTCTTATGACCCCTTATCTCCCTCTCAAAATTAATATTGTTAGAGTAATTTAGCAATTGCTCTTTAGTGCTTAAGTTTCACTTAGGCAGTTTCTGTTAGTCTTAGGAAAGTTTCTATTTCCTAGCAGTTGCCCGTTTAGGGTTTCGACATCCTTTATAAGGATTGTCTTCTTTGTATTTAAAAAGGAGTTTTGTAATCATCTTTATTGTTGAATAGAGAACATATTTTTCTATCAACATGTGTTTGCACTCTCTGGCCTATCGGCCGCCATAGCTTCTGATCCTTCTCTCTTCTGTCTTCTTCATTCTCGTAGCAGTTGTTTTGCATGCAGGTGTTTCTTGGGTAGATTGA
>MU225764.1:2788563-2815228 GCA_018584345.1 Thuja plicata
TGCACTCTCTGGCCTATCGGCCGCCATAGCTTCTGATCCTTCTCTCTTCTGTCTTCTTCATTCTCGTAGCAGTTGTTTTGCATGCAGGTGTTTCTTGGGTAGATTGACAATCTTCAATCTCAACAAATATTTCTACAAGTGGCACCATATATCATGAAAGCTTTTTTATGCTGCTTCTATCAATTTTGACCAACCCTCCCATATGCTCTTCTAATAGTTATGATTGCAAGGAAGTATTCTTTGGATAACTCTCTTAGAAACTCCACATCCATAAGGACATCTGTGACAATCAATTTTTATGGATTTATGTCCCATGGGTTGAAAATATAAGGAAACTTTACCCTATTCTAAAAGAAGGACTAAAATAATGCCAGTGAGAAGAGGGTATATTAGGGTTTCTACAATTATGACAATCACCCCCTAGTAAAATTCATTAGAATATTAGGCTATTGAACACCTAGGGAGTAGGTTAAGGAAATATTGTTGTAATGCGCTATCCTGCTATTTGTTAGTAGACCCATACTCAAATGGCTTATCCCCACTCATCTTGATAAACTCTAAATTATGCATAAATTAGAGAAACAAATTAAAATCTAGACTTAGCATAGAAAACCCTTAAAATTTCAATTTTACCCCACAAACTTTTAGAGAAGAGAGAAAAATGAACTTAGAAATTTCTAAAATTTTTCTCTGATAACTTCACAATTTCTAAAAATACCAATGTTTACATCAAGATCTCTGCTCAGCTTCAGTTATTACAGTTGTGCCAAATGATGGAAAAATCCTCTTATTTATTTCTACCAACTTATAATAGACTATGTGAGAACAATCAAATTTTTATGAAAATGACATTCCAAATGGCCAAAACTTCAGGAGGGAGTGAGGATCCTACAGGTAGGAAAAATGGTGCAATTTTGAATGGCATGCTTAGCAATGATGCTCCTATTATTGCTAGTGTAGTTACGAATGCTGCTGCTGGTGTGATTATAGATATAAATCATATACCTATGACCATGACTACTGGAGGGGATCCACTTGATCATGGGTCAGAGATTCTCAATCAAAAGGGTCAGAAGTCAACACAGTTTGTTGTTTCCTAGAGAAAAGGAGGGAAAAGATCCTCTGAAATTGCTGGGCCTCATCCATAAAGTGAATCTTCCAAGAAGGGACCTACCCCTTTTGCTGAACAAAAAACTAATGGTAGAGTTAAGTGGTCTACTTTATTTGGAGTCAAACCTTCTAGTAAATCTTCTTTTCCAGAAGTGAACATTGTCACAAACTCCTCTAAGGGAGAATTCTATATCTTTATCCAAGATCCTTTGATTGAATTCTTGATCACTTCAATGGAAATGACTTTGATTGGGAAATTTTCTTTGGGAAGACCTAATATTGAAGTGGTTAGGAAGTTCACGTAGAAAAAATGGTTCCTTAAGGGACAAGTGGATATAGCTGCCATGTCCAAAGGTTTTTTCTCCTTCAAATTTTCTAACAGTGAAGATTTGTCCAAAATTTTGTGGTGGTCCTTGGATGGTTGGGAGATTCTCTCTAGCACTCCGTAAATGGGCTCCTAATCTAGAACTCAATGATTCTGCACTTTTTTTTGTGTTAGCCTCATCATTGGTCAGATTCCTTGGTCTCCTGTTAGAATATTGGCATGAAGATGTCTTGAGAGGGCTAACCAATTCTTTTAGCAAGCTCCTTTCCATTGACCCTATGACCGCTTCTAAATCTAGACGTCTTTATGCCAGGATTTGTGTTGAAATTCTCCAATCTTCTAAGCTCCTGCAAATTATCAATATTATCTTAAAACTAGATAAATGGTCTCAACCAATTGAATTCAAGTCATTGCCTTTTACCTACTTCAATTGCAATAAATTTGGTCATAGGGATAAGGAATGTCCTATTAAAACCCAAAAAGCTAAGGTAGCATCCAAGAAAGACCCTAAAAATATATGGAAAGAAAAACCCCAAACGAATCCCTCAGTAGCCACCGCTAAAGTTGCTATCTTAATTGATATAGAGAGAAAGATCTGATGCTTTGAAGATTTCCCCCCTACTTCTCCCCTACCTTTGAAGCCTCTGGCTGTGGCAGAAGGCTGCAGTACTGAGGTTTGGGATAGTGTGATTGACATTGAGCAAAAAGACTTCTTGGAGGAAGGTGAAATAGAGATCCTTCTTGATAATTAAAATGAAGAGAGTGATCCAGTGTCTAGAATGGCTCTACTAGATTTTGAAGAAGATAGTAAGTTAGTCAGAATGAGAGAGGGAGATATGGAGAGGGTTCTTAGCCTCGAAACACTGAGAAGAAAGAAAAGTTGGGTAGACTCAATGGAGGAATCAATACCATTCTTGGATAGGGGGATGACCTTTGGACTGAGGCAATGCACAATAAAAATAAATAGGAAGGAAAAATCAAATTGAAATGTGGTATTCCCCAAGGAGGATTCATTACAAGAGAAATGAAAGAAAATGTTGGAACGCCAGAATCTCCAAGGGGTAGAAGATCCAAAAAATTCATGAGAGAACATGAAAGTAGACAAAGCATTGCGGACGAGCACCAACATACCATCCATGATATCTACTCTCAAGGTAAGAAATGAAGGTCATATCATGGAATGTCAGGGGATTAAACAACCCCCACAAGAAGGATCTTATCATAAATTTTGTGCGAGGCCATAAGCTATATATTATTCTCATTCAAGAAACTAAAATGGCTAGAGACAAAGTTGAAAAATAATTTTTTTTTAAGAATTGTGGTGTCGTTGGATGTATCTCTGAAGGAGCCTCTGCGGATATGATGTCCTTTTCAAATTTGAATACTATTAATGATGACATTATTAATTCTAAGATTGGAAATACTTAAACATGTTATGCCTGGATGAAGATACTAGATTACTTATTTTGGAAATATAGCTATGTCTTTTTGAAATAAACTTGTTGTTTAAACATGAATAATAAATGGGTATCTTGATGTCTATTATCATAAATGTCTCTAACATCTAGAGTGTAGCACACCAAAGTAGCAACCGTTACCTTGACTAGGTAAACCGCACCCATGATCTGGACGCTCAACCTGGTCATACAACAAGTGCATAACGGGGAAGCCTCAGGTGCGACGCAGATGGATTCAAGATGATCAAGGTGACAAAAAGAAAGCAAGGACCGAGCATCATAATAAATTATTAGAGGAAATCTAGGGAAGAGTGGGAAGTGGGATTTGTTGTCAAAAACATTTCCTTTCTCTTTCATGGATCGATTCAATCTCGAGTTTTGTAGTTTCCTTTCATATTTAGTAGGGTTGTAATAAAATCTCCACCTACCTTTATGGTGTGGCTGGATAGAATTTAGATTTTTTCCTTTAAATAAAGCTCTGCTCCTGTGTGAGAAGAAGGGCATTATGAGTTATAGTTTGCATTCTATTTTCTTTACAATTGAATTTATAATATGATTTTTAAGAAATAGAAAATGAAGTCTTAAATCTATAGTTCAGTATAATTGAGTTTGGATACTCACTCAAGGGGCCCACTTGGTGAGGAATCCAGGTTAGCTAGATAGTTTGCATATAGTTTAAATTCCCTGCATCTTGGTTTTATAGCTCTGGTATCAATATAGGTCTTGTAGCCACAAGCCACAGGGTAGTCCAGAACTTCATGTAGCCAAAGAGGCAGAGCTATTGAAATACTATGATTATATTTTCTAGTCTTTTCAAGTTACAATATTCCATCAAGTACTTTTACTTCTGCATTTTCTTGCCAACATTCTTTATAGCTTTAGACTAGTTTTCCTTCAAAAGCAATTTACTTCCCGCAGCCATAGCATGGTCTGAGTTAAAATCCTTGGTGCATATACTTTTCTGACCCATTTCAAGTAACATGTCCCTGGGTTGATAAATTAAATGAGTTTCTAGAAAGGAGGATAGCTTCTTGATTAGATGTCCAATCCCTGAGTTATGGTACTTACCTAGTATTTGATACCTTAAATAGAACTGATCATTTTTGGTGCCGCTGCTGGGGACGGTGTCAAGCCAAGTATTTTTCCCTTAGCCATTGGTAGATTTTAGTTCCACCATGTACATCCTTTTTAAATAGGTTTTTCTATCAAAAATTCTTGCACTCCACTTCTAAAATTTTTCACTTATCTATATGCATAGAAGAAGATGAGACGCTCTAGGAAGGTACTTACCCAGCTACCTCAATAATAATTTAGGAGACATCTTGTACCAGATGAAGACAAAGAGGAGGGTCAGTTTTTAGATGCAATTTTCAACCTTCCTTTATCTAAATCATCATCATCATCTTTAGAAGGTGATGCTCTGAACTTTCACTTTCTAGAAAGAGAACTGGAGTTTAATCCATTTGTAGAAGCCTTAGCCAATCTCAAAATCCAAAACATAGACAATCAAGAAGAAAATACACTACCTCTAGTTGTTTACCAACCATAGCATCTTCCTCAGTGTCTGCCAAGGAAGGCGAATCCCCCTACCTTTCCATTTCCCATTACTGATCAGCATGATAACAATAACCTCAAGAATATTCCTTCATTAGCTCTTCCCAAATTTTATGGCCTAGTGATCGAAGACCCAGATGCCTTTCTCTTTGAGTTTGACATCATCTGTCATAGTTATGACTACACCATAGATGCCTATAGGCTCAAAATGTTCCCTGCAACCCTTAAAGAGTCTGCATTAAGATGGTTTATGGACTTAGGTCAGGATGTTGTTCATAATTGGGATGAAATGAAGGTATAATTCCTGGAGAAATACAAAGAATACTGTAGGGGAAATGATATGAGAGGGGATGACATATTTAAAGTGACCCAGAAGGAGGATGAAAGCTTAGAGGATTATGTATCAAAATTCTTGTTCAGCCTGTAGAAAAATACTCATCATCAACTTAATGAGGAGTCTCAAAAACTTCTTTTTCTACGGGGCATAAATGAAGGATGCACTGAGGCTTTGGATCTTATGGCTAGAGGGGATATCACCCAATCCACATGGGGTGATATCAAGAAAGTCTACCTCAATTACTCAAGAGCTGCGGTGAAGAAGGGAAGAGGATACAAAGCCACCTCAGGAATAACTATGGGTATTGGAGCCTCAAGGGGAGAAATCACACATTTTCTATCTAACTTTAAGTAGGACATTATCAATAACATGGCCACCCAGTTGGACACACTGCAGGGGAAAAAGAAACATGAGGAGGCTGAAGCTATGCTAGAATATTTTGTCCACTTTGTAGATAGAAGAAGAGAGATTGTCATTGCAAATTGGTTGCCAACATGGAGATTGTGCAGCTACCTACTGATTACAAGCCAATTGAAGGGGATGACAAGCAAGTGTTCTTCATTGGACAACAAAGACCATGGGCTCAAAGACAAGGTATGCCTCAGGACCCGCTTACTTTTACTGGTCCATTTTATGGTAATCAATAGAAACAACCTATGAATAATCAATACCCTCCTTGGACTAATCCTCAACCTTAGTGGATGTATGTGGTAAATTTGGCTTTGTTAATCAACCACACACTTCAACATAGTCCTTCTTCATTAGATACACACAAGACTAAATATGAGATTATTCATCTTGTCTACCTGCATGATTTGACTTGTTGCCTTCTATCTAGACGGGGTTTCCAAAATAGCTCTCAGAACGAGAGTCTCACAACCATAGACCAATCTAGGAATGAAGGATTTTTCTCCATGAATGCAATGTAATGCAAAGTTATTCTAAGAATTGAAAGATGTAAGATAATCTAAGACATGATTGCAATGCAATTATTCTAGAAATTGAAACTATTCTATTGCAAAAATGAGATTATTCTATATGAGATTATCAAGAAATGTGGCAATAATTCAGTATTCTAACAATGCATGAAAAATGAGTGGGGTTTTGAATGAAGAATGAGAGTTCTTTTATAGACTCAGAGATGACCAAAATAGAAAGTTTCCTCTTTGAAATAAAACAAATAGAAAAGCCAGTTCAGAATAGAAAGCTTTATTTAAAAGAATACAATAAATTGTTTTCTCTCTGCTTTAACTATTTTCTTTCTCTGATTTAATTTTGTTTTATTTGATTTTGATTGTTTTCTTTCTCTTTAAAGAACAATTAATTCAAAGATTCTATTTCTGAATAGAGATAAGATTTTTGAGAGAATATTCAATTAATTAAATAAATATGACCTCATAATTGCTTTTTCTCAATTATCTGAATAATTAAATTCAATCATTGAAATGAGGATATTTATTTAATAATTAAATGTTAGTTAATCCCTTTTCATTTGTCTTAGCTAAACAGGGTGAATTTAATTTAATTAAAGTGCTAGGACTTTATAATTAAATTAATTCAATCATAGGGTTTGTTTAGCCAATAGATATTTAATAATTAAATATATTGTATGATTAATGTAGATTTAGGATTTTCTACATTTGACACTTAGGTCGAGTAGAGTCAGTCAAAACTCAGAATTGCCTAGTACAATAGGACTTTAATGATCTAGAAGAGTAAAAAATGCAACAAAATTGGTTAGGGTTGTAAGATGCCAATTTTGGGGTGTTACATTTTGCCCCTCTTTGAATTGATGTGCGAGTAGTGCATTGATTCAAAGAATAGTTTGATTCCTGAAGCACACAAGAATAGATTTGAAAATTGATGATGCAAAGATTTCAGAGCCATCTCCATAATAGAGCTTGACTCTCCGAAGTCTCAGTTAGGTTGCCAAGATGCCAGTTAAGTAGAGTTTTCAAGGGTCATTCAGAATGAAGCTTGATCCCCAGGGATTCGGGTTAGAAGGCCCTGATACCTAATAGATTGATATCTTTCACAAGACTATCCTCAGAATGAGGCTCAACCTTCAGGAGTCAAGGTTAGAATGCCCCAATACCTGTCCATAAAGATTATAGTTGAATAGAGATTTTAGGACTATCTTATAAATGAAGCTTAGTCCCCCAATATCTAGGTTAGATTGCCAAGACACTGGTTAAATTGATATCTTTCACAAGGCTATCCTCAGAACAAGGCTTTAACCTTCAGGAGTCAGGGTTAGATTGCCCCGATACCTGTCTCAAAATATAGTAGATAGAGATTCAGAATCATCTCCAGAACGGAGCTTGATTATCAGGAGTCAGGGTTAGATTGCCCCGATCCCTATCCCAAAAAGATAGTTTTTTGAGAACCATCTCCAGAACAGAGCTTGATCCTCAAGAATCTAAGTTAGATTGCTCAGATGCTTAATAGATGACAAGATGTAAGGAACAAAGATGCCCTTATTGATTGTGGAGCATCCAGTTTTCACTGAGGTATGAAAAATTGAACATGCCTCAAGTGATGAGATGCCCTTAGCAATGAGGACTTTTGAATTCAGATAAGATTTGATCGAAAAATAGATTCAATGATGTAATCATCCTGCCCCCTCAGGAGCGAAATGGAAATATGACACGCCATAATGATGATGGAGAGCAAAAAATTGTAGATCGATGTGGAATCAGAGATCAAGAAGAACTCAAAACATATTATGGAAGAATTCTAAAGATTCAGAATCAATTTGGAGCAATTTTGAGGTCTGGTTGACCAAGTTTGACTAAGGTTGACTAGAGTTGACTTTTGAGGAAAAAGGTCAAAGATTTGAGAAACTGATGATAAGATATGATTCTAAGAAGAAAGCGACATCAGAAAGTTGACTGCACAAGCGTCCGATCGCATCAGTCCTAAAAATTTTAAAATGCGATTTTGAGCTATATAGAAGTGTCAAATTTTGATTTCAATCTTGAAAATGGTTTGGGCATATAGCTAAAGATAGAGAGCGAGGATCAAACACTTGTGTAGTAGTGATGAAGCTAGATCATTGAAGAAAAACTCTCCAAAGTATGAACCCAGGAGAATGCAATGAAGAGAACATTGAATTGCTGCCACAATGGAAGTCTAGAATGAAAATGCAATCCTATGCTAGATGCAATATGAAAATGTAATTCTATGCTAGATGCAATATGAAAGTGCCATTCTAGGACATGGTTGTGAGACCCATCGTATAATCATCATCATTGATCATTTTTTTGGAATATCAAAGTTGATACAACCCTTACTGGAGCCACAATGCAACCATAAGGATATGAATATGACTCTTCATTGGATGAAATGTAGGAAACGAATGTAAGCACCAGGGCACAAAATCCAAGATGACTTGAACATTGTTTCTAGTTAATGTTGCAAGAGTACACCAATATCGAGGCATTCAAAGCCAAGATAACCATGAGTGTGATCATGCCTAAACAAACAGATCAATAACAAACAAAACAATAACAAAAAGAGCAATAACAAGCAAGGAGATAGTACCAACCTCACCATGGCGTACAAATAAACAAGATCAAGGGATGTGAGGCTGTTCCACCTTAGTACGGGAGCTCTTATCACATACATCCTATTTATTTGACATTGAAAGATCATCAGGACTACACCAACAAGCAGTAGACAAAGAAAATATCAATGAAATCCATGAGAATAGACAACATACAAAGAAATATTCAAGCATAGCTCTGCCAGTTTCAAAGTTTTTAAATATATTCATGTTTAAAGGGTGTTAAAAAATACTGTTGTGCTTGTGAGTGCATTGTGTTTGATTGTTATCGATAGATGTTTACATTTGAGATATCCGATGTGTGTTAAGAAGCACATATGTGTCCAAAGATAGTGTTAAAAACATTGTTTATGGTGGTGTTGAAAAACACTAGTTTGTGTTAGTAGCGAGTTGTCCTTGAGAAATGACCAGATTACTGACTTAAGTGTAAACCAAAGATATGAGCAAATGGGGGGCTCATGCCCCCAAGTAATGATGATTGATTTGATGTATATTGTGAGGACAAACCAGATGTGATTTCCCCCAAGCATATGGCACTAAACCAATGACAAGTCAGGAGGGTCCGCAAAGGAACCAGAGTGTCACAAAAGTGACTAAAAGATATGTACAAAATAAAGCATAGATTTGTCAAGACCGAGTATCAATAGAGAGAGAGTGTGTGAGGATAACTCCAACGGTAACAAATGTGAGCAATCTCAATAGAATAGTGATAGTAGGCAGACGCAGTGAGAACCATTGGTGACTGACACGAGAGATGCTCAAATGAAATGATCATGGTATAAGCTATACATCACTAGGCAGATGTAGTGAGAACCACTAGTGACTGATGTGAAGAATATCCTTAAAAGATAAAAGGACAGTGCCCCCTAGATCAGGAGGGTTTCCTTAAGAGTATGACTAGTTTCAATCCATGTGAGTTGGTCTCTTGATGGGAACTTAAAGCAAATGTAAGCAGGAAAGTAGGAAAGCAGCAATGCGAGAAAGCAAATGCATAAAGCCAAGTGGTGCTGCGATCAGCGCCTGTTTACCAGGTTGTCACCTTCTTGGCAGAATTTCATTTTTTGCTACCATGACGCCTATTTGCCAGGTTTTCATCATTGGCACATTTTCTCTTTTTCTCTTTTTTTTGTATTTTTAATTTTTAAAATTTTTTTTTTGTATTTTTGGAATATATAATTTTTTTTGAGATACATCAAAACGCCTATCGCTAGGTTTTCACTAAGATGATCATTTTTTTCAGGACTTTTTTATATTTTTAGAATTTTTTCAGGACTTTACTATATACATGAGCACACTAAAGATGTCTCAGCTGTAGAACCGCTTCAGATGAAGTGCGTTGATGGTCTCTTTGAGTTGTTCTCCTTCAGTATTAGAAAGTTGATAAGTACCAGACCCAAACACTACAGTAACAACATACATACCAAGCCAATTTGATTCAAACTTCCCTTTCTAAATCTAATGTTGTTGATTCTTAGGGTTCTCCCTCAGAATGAGGTCACCTGCTTGGAAATCCCTTGGTCTAACCTTCTTGTTGTAGCTCTTCGACATCCTTTTTTGGTATGCTCTAAGGTGATCGAATGCCACTTGTTGATGTTCATAAATTAGTTCTAGCTCTTGTAGCTGAGATATTCTGTTATCTTCATTAGTAATGAGGCCTTTCAAAGAGACTCACAAGGAAGGAATCTCAACCTCAATTGGTAACACAACATCTTCTCCATAAACTAAAGCATAGGGTGTAGCTCCTATTGGTGTTCTTATGCTTGTCATGTATGTCCAAAGAGCTAGATTGATCCAGAGATGCCAATCTTGTCTGGATTTGTGCACTGTGCGATGCAAGATTTTAAGGATTGTCTTGTTGGATGCTTCTGCCTATCCATTACCCTAAGGATAATAGATGGAAGACCAATGTTGAGTAATTTTAAACTTAGAGCACAGCTCTATCAAATCCTTGTTTTTGAATTGTCCCCCATTATCAGTGATTATTGATGAGGGTACACCATGCCTGCAGATGATGTAGTTGAGAATGAACATAGCTACTAATTTTCCATTGGCAACAGTGAGAGGCACTGCCTCTACCCACTTGGTAAAATAGTTTGTAGCTATGATTATGAACTTATGTCCATTTGAGAATGAGGGGTAAATCTGACCCACCAAGTCAAAGGCCCATTGTTGAAATGGCCAGAAAGTAATGAAGGGAATAAGCTCCTTGGCTGGAGCATGAATTAGATTACCATGCAGTTGACATTGTTTGCAAGACTTAGCAAATTGTGTAGCTTCTTTTTCCATATCTATCCAATAGTAACCAGCTCTAATAAGTTTACAAACCAATGTCAGGCCATCAAAGTGAGACCCATAGATGCCTTCATATACCTCTACTAACTCTCATTTGGACTCAGCGGGTTCTAAAAACCTAAGGAGGGTACTGTCTAGACCATGTCTATACAAGTTGTTAGCAATGATGACAAACTGTGAAGCACTATAGATTAGGTGACATTTCTCATTTTAGGTGTAAGTATCTAGAACAATCTGGTTATGAAGGTAGGAAAAGATATGATGGTAGAGAGATGATTCATGTCCAATAATAGAATAGATCATCATGGAATCAGGGGAATCATAGGCTGGGTAGTGTAACATCTCCACTAGATATTCATGTCGAAAATCATTTTTTGGCATCTGTAGCATAGAGGCAAGAGTTGCCATGGCATCTACTACTTTGTTATCTTCCCTTGGAACCTGTTGAAATGTGATGTGAGTAAAATACTTCTTGAGATCATCAACCAACCATTTATAAGGCACCAAATTATCATCCCTTGTTTGATAGATATCATTTACTTGATTGATGACTAACTGTGAATCTCCAAGAACATTGAGTTCATCTACTCGCCACTCAAGGGCAATCTTCATACCATTGATTAAGGATTCATACTCAGCAATATTGTTTGTACAAGGAAACAACATCTTATATGCTTTTGGCAAAGAGTACCTTTGAGGTGTAATGAATAGTATCCCGACACCTAACCCCTATTGGGCAAATGAACCATCAAAAAACATAGTCCATGATCGATTTGTAAGAAGTGATATGGACTCATCTAGAAATTCAATGTGCAATGGTTGATGATCAACTAGAGGTGCTTCTGCCAATTGATCTACTATTTCTTGGCCTTTAATGGCTTTCCTTTCAACATATTCAATATCAAATTCACTGAGAATCATGACCCATTTAGCTAGTCTACCTGTGAGGGTAGCTTTACTGAGTAAATATTTTAGAGGGTCAATTTTAGCAATTAGACATGTAGTATGAGCCAGCATATAGTGCCGCAATTTTTGTGAAGCAAACACCACTATTAGGCAAGCCTTCTCTATAGCAGAATATTTCATTTCATATGAGACCAAAGTTCTACTAATGTAATAGATAGCCCTTTGTTCCAAGAAGACCCACATTCAGAGAACACTCAATCTTTTCATATCAAGTCTTTATACCTTGAATCCTTGCATTTTGGAAAGATGGAAGACCTTAACCAATCAGGTGGTGAGGTTAGCAGAACTGATCTCTTTAAAACTTGGGGTAAGTCCCATTCTCAAGACCCCCTTAATGATGTAGAGGTAGAAATAACTCAAGAAGAGATTGCACAAGCTTGTGCTAACAAAGATTTATATATAATGATGGGAGTTCTCCTAGCTGAGGAGAAAGAAAAATATATTCTTGAGCTAGCCAATCAAGGGGCTAAGTTACCTTCCAATTATGCTGTAGAAACACTTGTTGAAAAAGAGGAAGAAACTAAAAATTCCTGCTTACACAAAGAAATGCAAACTATGCAAGAACAACTCTCTCAACTCTTGAAAGGGAAAGACAAACCTGTTACACACTTCACACTGGAAAGTATTTGTCCTTTCCCATTTGACAAAGATCTTTATATGCCTCCTTTTCCCAAAGGAGTTGAGCTTCCTCAATATGACAAATACTTGGGTACATCTGACCCTCAAGACCATTTGAGAGAATTTGGTGCTCTCTCCATGGAATTCATACATGACACAACCTATCTCATGCATCTTTTCCCATGTATTTTGGGAGGGTCCGCTATGGAATGGTTCTCTAGACTACCAATTGGCATCAAAACTTTTGATGAAATTGCCAATTTATTTCTACAACATCCAACATCTAGTTCATATCCAAGATCTTTGCAATTTGAAACAAAATCATGGGGAATCCTTCTTGGCATTTCTCTAAATATGGAGACAACTTTATACACGATATTCTTGCAAGATACCTGAATTTGAAAAGTTGGACATCTTTCTCGATAATCTTCTCCCCAACTTTGGGTATCAAGTATAGCTACAAGGTCCTCTAACCTTTGATGATATGATCAAACAAGCTGTAAGAATCAAGAAATTTATGAGCAAGAAAGGAGAATTGACCTTGCACAAGGAAAACAAACAAGGGTCTTCCTCCTCAATTAAAGATAAACCCAAATTTCCCAACAAGAACCAAAATGTTGTGAATGATGGTGTTGTAGCCAATGTGACTCCTAAGCCTTTCAAGGCTGCTTTTAATCTCACTACCACAATGCAAGTAGCCAAAGCCACTGAATAGGCTGCAAAAAAATCCAAACTGAGTACTTCATGATTTTCTGGACCTAAACCTTGGGCTCCTAGGCCCAAGCATGAGTTCACTCCTTTAGGAGAACCTCTTGAGGCAGTTTACAAGACTCTTGTGGACAACCATTTACTCACTCCATTAGATAATTCATGACCTTATGATCTGCAACCAAGACCTTCTTGGTGGAATGGATCCACTTATTGTGATTTTCACCAAAACAAAGGTCATAAAGAAACTACTTTTCTTAAATTGCGGCATTAAATCTAGGATCTCATTGATAGTGAAGTCATTACTATAGGAGGTCACAACAAAAATTCTGGTCAGCAAGCTTTCAAAGACCCATTTCCTCCTCATGGAAAAGGTGAATCGTCTAAAGGAAAAAATACTGATGCCAAGGTCAACTATACATACACCAATAATGACAATGTCATTAATATGGTTGAACCTATTGATACTAAATATTGTAATGTCATCATTCTCAAGGGGAAGGAAGATACTTCCAAGTCCAAAACACCTTTCACTTTGTGAGGGTCTTCACCTCAATTTTTTGAACAAGGATAGTCTCAAGTGAGTGCTAACGTTGTCACTCATTCTTGCACTAAGATCATCCTCAAAGGCCCTGAGCCTTCTATATCTACATCAAATCAACCTTCAGACAAAGCTAAGGTTGATTCTACTAATAAGAATCCAAAAGTGGGTTCCTCATCTAATGCTACCAATTACAACATTCTTGATCAATTGCAACGTACTAATGCTCAAATAACTATTTTTGAACTCCTGAAAATCTCCTCTGCTCACAGGGAAACCCTAGACAAAGCCCCATGGTGGGTGCCATTAATGTATGTGGTAAATTTGGCCTTGTTATTCAACCACACACTTCAACATAGTCCTTCATCAAATACACACAAGACTGAATATGAGATTATTCATCTTGTCTACCTGCATGATTCGTCCTATTGCATTCTATCCAGGCGGAGTTTTTGAAATAGCTCTCAGAATGAGAGTCTCACAACCATAGACCAATCTAGGAATGAAGGATTTTTCTCCATGAATGCAATACAATGCAAAGTTATTCTAAGAATTGAAAGATGTAAGATAATCTAAGACATTATTGCAATGCAATTATTCTAGAAATTGAAACTATTCTATTGCAAAAATGAGATTATTCTATATGAGATTATCAAGAAATGTGGCAATAATTCAATATTCTAATAATGCATGAAAAATGAGTGGGGTTTTGAATGAAGAATGAGAGTTCTTTTATAGACTCAGAGATGACCAGAATAGAAAGTTTCCTCTTTGAAATAAAACAGATAGAAAAGCTAGTTCAGAATAGAAAGCTTTATTAAAAAAAATACAATAAATTGTTTTCTCTCTGCTTTAACTGTTTTCTTTCTCTAATTTAATTATGTTTTATTTCATTTTAATTGTTTTCTTTCTCTTTAAAGCATAATGAATTCAAAGATTCTATTTTTGAATAGAGATAAGATTTTTGAGAGAATATTCAATTAATTAAATAAATATGATCTCATAATTGCTTTTTCTCAATTATCTGAATAATTAAATTCAATTATTGAAATGAGGATATTTATTTAATAATTAAATATTATTTAGTCTCTTCTTCATTTGTCTTAGCTAAAGAGGGTGAATTTAATTTAATTAAAGTGCTGGGACTTTATAATTAAATTAATTCAATCATAGGGTTTGTTTAGCCAATAGATATTTAAGAATTAAATATAATGTATGATTAATGTAGATTTAGGATTTTCTACATTTGACACTTAGGTCGAGTAGAGTCAGTCAAAACTCAGAATTGCCTAGTACAATAGGACTTTGATGATCTATAAGAGTAAAAAATGCAACAAAATTGGTTAGGCTTATAAGATGCCAATTTTGGGGTGTTACAATGGAAACCTTTCCCCAATCCTCAATGGCAACAACCCAAGGGAATTGGAAACAAAACCCTTAGTGGCACAGACATCAGCAATGGAAAAACTAGCAACAGGGACTCTTGTGGCCACCATAACAGCCACAACAGCAAGTCATTTTGCCACCTCCTTCAGCCACAGTAGCACCTCCTAAGCCTACTCAACTCCCTGCACAACCTTAGCCGAATCCTAATAATAGGCCATCAGTGCCTCAAAAAAATGTCTATTCAGTGGATCCAAACCAATACCCTGCATATGTAATCAACGAAATTCATTTACGATCTAGCACAACTCTGACCACACCTCCTATCAAAACCTAAGTAACCCCAGAGGAGCCCCTACCTCAAACTACGCTAGAGTCTACTCTAGTAGGTCCAACATTATTACCAAAACCAATGCAACCATCTCAACCTCCCTTCCCACAAAGGCTGCAAGTTGACAACTCTAAACCTAAGGAAAAGGCAACCTTCGAAATCCTAGATCAATTAAAGAACATCAATGTCCACATTCCATTGTTCTAGGCAATACAGGATGTTCCCACATATGGGAAGGCTATCAAGGAGGCCTGCTTTAAAAATCTTGGTCCTAAGTGGAAGGACCCACATATAGTCCATGTCCTGGGTAAAATTGCTGATAACATGCTCGACAAGATAGTGGTTCCCAAGTATTCTGATCCAGGTAGACAATTTATTGAAGTAATCCTAAATGAGATAACCATACAAAATGCTCTAATTGACCTAGGTGCTACCATAAATATCATGACAAAGGATATCATGAAAAAACTTCACATCACCACCCTCTGGGAAACACCAATTATCCTGCAGCTTTTAGATAGTTCCATAGTAAAACTTGATGGGGTAGTGGAGGATATAGTTGTTGATTTTGAAAATTGGTCTCACCCTGCCGACTTTATGATCCTCTCACCTAAAGCCCCATTAGGAGGCTATCCCATAATTCTTGGTCAACCTTGGTTGGCTACTGCTGATGCCTTTATCGGATGCCGCTCTAGCGGTATGACCATTTCTAATGGTCAAGATTCTAAGATATTAGCTTTATATCCACCAACACAACCACAAATGGATTTTGCCTCACCAATATGGCCTGACATTGGAGAAGAGGTTGAAGTAGTCAATTCATAGCCCAACTCATGATGTTAAAAATGGACCCATTCCTGCAGCTACAAGCAGAGGATATCGTAATCACCAATATTTTGCAAAACTAGTATGGTCATTATTTAACATCAATTATCTATCTCAATCCCCATAGCTTCTCACTACAAGCCTTATACCCTGATTGTGCGACACCTTCCTCTCCTACAGTCGAGCACCTCTACCATCAACTACTTCCCCATGAGGTCCAAGTGCCTCCATTAATAGATGCATCTATGGTAGAACTCAAAAAGTAGTTGGAAGTCTCCCTTGACTGTTACCTACATATTTATAGCCAACTCACAGACCAACAACAAACATTATTGAGCACTCTTCTGAAAAGCCATGCCATGACTTTTCCTTGGGATTATTCTGATATGACTAGTTTGGACCCCAAGCTATGTACCCACTGAATCTTCCTAAAGGATGACAAACATCTTTTTAGACAATTCTAGTGGCACATAAACCCTATGTTAAGCGAAATTATCAAAACAAAATTATAAAAGTTACTGAACGCCAGTTTTATCTACCCAATCTCTGACAGCTAGTGGGTCTCACCTTTATTTATTGTCCCAAATAAATGAGGAAAGTGGCAAGTATGTGTTGACTATAGAGAGCTTAACAATGCCACCGAGAAGGACCATTTTCCCCTGCCCTTTATAGATCAAGTCCTAGATTCCCTCGTAGGAAAGCATTATTTCTCTTTTCTAGATGGTTATAGTGGCTACAACTAGATTAGGATCCTTCTTGAAGATCAGGAGAAAACAACCTTCACTTTCCCTTGGGGAATTTTTGCTTACTCTGTACTTCCTTTTGGCCTCTATAATTCCCCTACCACATTCTAGCATGCAGTTATGAGTATTTTTGGTGATATCTCCCATGATAGCATGGAAATCTACATGGACAACTTCACAAATTCTAGGGAAACCTATGAGGAAGTATTGATCAATCTAGGCAGAGTTCTTGCTAGGTGTAAGGAGCATAATTTTTCCCTCAATAGTGAGAAATTCTTCATGATGATGCAGGAAGGTGTGGTGTTAGGTCACTACATCTCTGCCAAAGGAATACAAGTGGATCTAGTGAAAATTGAAGTCATCATGAACCTCCCTACTCCAACCAAGGAGAAGGATGTCTGTAGATTTTTGGGACATGTTGGTTACTACCAAGGATTCATAAAGGATTTCAAAAAATTAGCCAAGCCCATGTACTCCCTGCTCATAAAGGATTCAGAGTTTATTTGGACAAAATCTTGTGAAGAATCCTTCCTGCAGCTGAAGAAGGTACTTATACAGGCACCAGTTCTAGGAGGACCTAATTTGGTGTTATTGTTCCACATCAACACAAATTCTTTTGACCATGTTGTGGGTGTTTTTATTGGATAGAAAGATAGGCCAGTAGAGCATTCCATTTACTTCATCAGTAAGAATCTACAGGGTGCAGAGTTGAACTACACAGTAACTGAAAAAGAACTCCTAGCTGTAATTTATACACTGAATAAGTTTCACCACTATATAACTAGTTACCCAATATTTGTGCATCCTGACCATGCAACCATCAAGTATTTGGTAAACAAGCCCACTATTTTAGGCAAGCTTGCCAAATGGCTCCTATTGCTACAAGAGTTTGACATCACAATAGTGGATAAACTAGGAAAAACCAATGCAGTGGCTGATTTCTTCTCCATATTATAGAATGTTGATGACACACATGTCATAGATGAAATTTTTCTAGAAAACCACCTATTTTCTATTTCCACTCATATACCATTGTATGTCAACATCACCAATTATTTTTTTACTCAAAAGGTACCACCACATTTTTCTTCCAAGGAAAAGAGACTATTAATTCAAAAGAATTTTAGTTTTTCTTTGCTTGCAGACTGTCTCTTCTACATTGGTCATGATAAAATCCTAAGAAGGTGTATTCGTGAGGACAATACTTATGATATACTCCATGCCTACCATGATGAACCTTGTGGTGGCAATTTTTTAGCCAAGCATACAATGATGAAGATACTCAACACTAGCTATTATTGGCCCTCTCTCTACAAAGATGCAACCAATTACACCTGCAAGTGTGATAGATGCAATGTATGGGCCGCCCCACCAAATTAGATGAAATGGCTTTGTTTCCTCAAGTAATAGTCACTCTATTTAATAAATGGGGCATAGATTTTGTGGGACCAATTCATCCCCCCATCAAATGACAACTCTTACATTCTGGTTTGTACTGACTATGTTACTAAATGGGTGGAAGTGTGTGCTATGAAGCATGCAAGGGATAATAGGGTTGCACAATTTTTATATGAGGAAATATTTACCAGATATGGTGCTCCATGGGAACTAGTCATAGACTAGGGAGCTCAGTTCACTTCAAATCTTATCACTTCCCTTATGGAGGAGTACAATATTCACCATAGGAAATCTAGTCCATATCATCCTTAGGTGAATGGTCAGGCCAAAATCACCAACTGGGAAATCGAGGCCATCCTCACTAAGACAATTCAATTACACAAAACAAACTAGAGTATCCTCTTACAAGAATCTGTGTGGGCCTACCTCACTACATGGAAAACCCCTACAAGATTTACACCTTTTGAATTGGTGTATGGAAAGACTGCTATAATTCCCATTGAGTTTGAGCATAACACTTTACACACAACATTACAACTCAAATTAAATCTTACTATAGCACAACAAGAGAGGCTCCTATAGCTTAATCATCTAGATGAGATACATAAGGTAGCTATACAAAATACCAAATTGATACAGCTTCAAGACAAGAAATGACATGATGCACACATACGCAATAAATAATTTGTTCCTGGTGACTGGGCACTTCTATATGACTCAATTTCATAAAAACCAAGGTAAGCTTACTACTCATTGGTTAGGCCCTTATGAGGTTGACAAAGTGTATTCCAATGGTGCAGTGCAATTGTCTATAATTGACCCTGTCCATTTCAAGTTATTGGTCAATGGTCATAGACTTTGTCTGTACCATAAACCCACCACTAAAGTAGCTCATTCCTATGGCAATTTGACAATCCTGGACCTCCTCCAGTTGAAGATGCTCTTGTAGCAACTGGACCTCCTCTAGCTGAAGATGTTCCTGTAGTAACTGGACCTCATCTAGCTGAAGATGTTCCTACAACCAAGAGGGGAAAATTTTCACTCCGCTCGTCTCTTTAACTTTACCGCACATCAATCATAATAAAATTTTCATATCCCACAAAAATCTTTCTCTCTGCAGTAAAGTCACCATCCCATCATATCCCATCAACCTTTTCTTCCATTTTCACTTACGCATCCCATCATTATTATGCCACCCATTCATTTTTCACTTTTCACACGTCATCCAATCTTTCTAGATTTGGGTATTTATTCATGATTACATTCCAGGTATGCCTTCATTTATTGTTTGCAACATTTTTTATTCATTAGACATCATTATAAATTGCATTTTAATTACTCTTAGTGCTTCATCTGAGTGTTTTTGTACTTCCTCCCCAAACATGTGAGGACACCTGCCATAATTTTTGTAAGGGGGCAATTAGTTAACTCCTTAACTCGCATTTTTTCCATAATAACCCTTGCATAAGCCATAATGTGCAGTCATTTTGCAATTAGTTGATATAACAACCCCAAATAAATGCAAAATTCTCTAGCTAAGTTTTTAATTTTTTGAACCCAACTCATATTCCCAGATCTAATTTTTTAAACTTCTCCTATGTTGTAATCACTAGAACCCTATACCAAGCATTTATCTAGCATTATTCTATCTGAATCTTAGGCATAATATAGGGCAACACAAGAGGAAATAATTGTTATTAAGGATACAAAGAGAAGAGTTTTGAAAGAACCATTTTCAGTTGTAGAGAAAGGTTTGAGTGATTTAGAGTTTTTGAGGTACATAGTTCTTCAGTAACAATGAGAGGACCACCCATATGCCATGAGCTAGGAGATCATTCATCTTTATTGTAGGGTCAAGAAAGTGTTCAAGTCTTTAACCACGTGGGCTAGCTTACTTATTTTTTTAGGCTACGTGGTTACAATGAGGCTATAATAGTTGAATTCTTGCACACTTACAGTAATGGAGTTGCTTATGTGAAGGGATTTAGCATGGAATCTCTAGAAGCATGAATTGTAAAGGTTTTAGGACTTCTTGCTACATGTTAAGTTTTTTCACATGAGCGTGACCAACGAGCAGCCAAGGCAGAATTCTCCTTGCCCATAGATAATGCATTGGAAACCACTAAGAAGGGGGCAAAGAGAACATCTCTTCTAGAGGATTACTCCAGACTGACTATGACTATCCATGTGATAAGGTACATTACTTGTGAAGGGAAATTTTCCTATTTACATGTGCATTTTAAACTTTTGAGCCATTTATAGCATGAACACCTTGTCAATGTACCCCATTTCCTGTATACTTTGTTGCAAATAAGATTAGAAGAAGTTAGAAAGGGGAAATTAAACTCGGCCACTCATAATGGATTGATAAAATTTTTGGTAGAGAGGTCTTTATGGGATAGTTCTCCTATGACATGGGAAGAATTTATCACCGCACCCCATCTGCATCTACAAGGTGAAGGTCCACAACCCAAATTACAAGAACTACAGGAAAGTGCTCTTGAGGAAGATGCACTTTAGGATGAAACTATTATTCCAGAGGCCATGCATGAAATTCCATCTTCTTCAAAGGCTAAAATGAAGCAAACTACTCCGGTTAAACCAAACCCCAACCCAGGGAGTAGTCAAACTGAGGTTTCTTCAGATTTACAGAGCCCATAAAGTGCCTAGATGAAGAAAAAGGGAAAGGAAAAAATAGCTATAGATGCTGAGGAGAAAACTCATGTTTTATCAGGAAACCTTGTTTCTCTTGTAGCTATGCCACTGAAGAAATAACGAACATCACAGAAGCACCCTACCGCGTCTATAGAAATTCCTCCATGGTAAAGTAGTTGCTTATGCACACCTCATGCAGAAAAAATGGATTCACCTGTGATGATGGGGTCATCTCCTAAATATCCCATTAAGGAATCTTTTAAAGAAAAACCACGAGTAGGAGACATGTTTATAGAATCTCTGGACATCATGAAAGTAGATCTTCCAGTTGAGGAAATGGGTATGGAAATAGAGAATTTGGAAACAACATACATGGAGGAAGAATACACTGAAACAACATATAAGCCTTCCTCTCAGCAAGAAGACAATCAAGGCAAAAATGCCCTAGTTCTAACCCTGAAAGAATTACCCATTGATGGGTCAGGCACAGTCACAATGCCAAAATAGGTCACTATAGCTACTTCAGCTCAAAAGCAATAGGTAACTCTACACTCCCTTTCCATTGACTATTTTAATCAGATACAATATGAAAAGTCAATGTGGGAGTTGGAAAAAGATAGATTAAAAAGTGAATTAGGCAGGAAACAAAAAGAAGTGTAGTTTCTACAAAGAAAAATAGATTTAGTAACACATCTAATTCCAAAGTTGATAGAATGTAGACCACCTCCTAGGGTCTATGCCTTGTGCTTAAAAGAGCAATTTTTCATGTATAAATTGATGAGGGTCCTTCGGGATCTACACCTAGGCATAGATACACCACAAGAATTTGTGGTTTCATATGAGTAATCCCCAGACTATATTCAAAATTTGTTGTGTGAAATTTACCTGCATAATTATGTTGTGCTCTCTAATATCGATTGGAATCCTTTGTTGTTTATTGGAGATATCAACTTGTCCACTTTACTTTCTTGGTATAATAATGAAATCAAATATGGGTAACAATTGAGAAAATATAGGGGAGTGGAAAAAACTATCACACTACCCTTACGACTAGAGAGTGGTAATCCCCAAAGAATGTATTGCAATTGGATGGAAATAGTATATGGAATGAGAGACTCTACCCACTGGAAAAAGATACTAAACAATAGAGAAAAGGTATTTGCATCATTTGAATGATCTAGATGCTCGACCCAGTTGTATAATAGGTGCATAACGGGGAATCCTTAGGCGTGACGCAGATGGATTTGGGATGATCAAGGTAGTAGCAAGCAAGAAAGGACTAGGCATCATAATAAATTCTCAGAGGAAATCTAGGGAAGAGTGGGAAGTTGGATTTGTTGTCAAAATCATTTCCTTCCTCTTTCATGGATCGATTCAATCTCTAGTTTTGTAGTTTCTTTTCATGTTTACTAAGTTTGTAATAAAATCTCCACCTAACTTTATGGTGTGACTAGATAGAAGTTAGATGTTTTCCTTTACATAAATCCCTGCTCCTGCATGAGAAGGAGGGCATTATCAGTTATAGTTTGCATTCTATTTTCTTTTCAGTTGAATTTGTAATAAGATTTTTGAGCAATAAAAAATCAAGTTTTAAATCTACAGTTCAGTATAATTGAGTTTGGATACTCACTCAAGGAGGCCCACTTGGTGAGGAATCCAGGTTAGCTAGATATTTTTCATATAGTTTAAATTCCCTGCATCTTGGTTTTATAACTCTGGTATCAATATAGTTCCTACAGCCACAAGCCCCAGGGTAGTCCAGAACTTCTTGCAGCCAAAGAGGCAGAGCTATTGAAATACTATGATTATATTTTCCAGTCTTTTCAAGTTATAGTATTCCTTCAAGTACTTTTACTTCCACATTTTCTTTCTAGCATTCTTTATAGCTTTAGAATAGTTTTCCTTCAAAAGCAATTTACTTCCTGCAGCCATAGGGTGGTCTGAGTTAAAAACCTTGGTGCATATACTTTGATGACCTATTTCAAGTAACATGTCACTGGGTTGATAAATTAAATGAGCTTTTAGAAAGGAGGATAGATATTTGGTCAGATGTCCAATTCATGAGTTATGGTACTTACCTAGTATTTGATACCTTAAATAGAACCGATCAACAATGAAAAAGGAACCACCTCTGTTGGTCCTGGCTCTAGGAATAGAGAAAGTACTAAAAATAATAATATGGTCAGCTTAAAGGATATTGAGAACCTCAGGGACTCTATCCTGCAATATGAATTGATGAAGGAGGACACTGCTAATCTTATGAAAAAATATCTTAACTTGTTTGTCCTGGTCATCTTATTTTTCCTATCGGGTATTTTTTTTTGGATGCTAGTGTTGGGGAGGTGTTGTCATGTCTTCTTCTATTCCCCCAGTAGTTTATTTTTGGTTTGTTCTTAATCATCCTATCTTCTATGCTTCTGTAAAAGGTTATGGTTCCCTTCAAAAACTATTTTTTCCATAATCAAAAACTTGCAATAGCCTATGCCATCCATTCAAAATTTAATTCACATGAATTAAATAGTTAATGTTGACTAGCCATGAAAATATTCATATTTGAATCATAGTCATTGATCTTGTTTTGCATCAAATCACATGGAGAAGTCAAAATATTTTGAATGCTTTTTCTGATCACTCTTCATCTATTATAGTGCCACATGGTGGTAAATTATTTGATTGACCCTTCCGAACTAGACATTCTCTCTATTCACCATAGGGTCAAATAGACATCTCCACTTTATATTAGCCACTAGGGATATATGTCAATGAATCACAAGATTAGAGGAAATAAAAAGGATAGACTTGACTTCTCCAATGTTGTGCTTGATATTTTTTATAACCTTTAAAATATTGACACAACATTGTGACCTTATCCTTCACTGGCTTCTACATCTCCCAAAGTTGCAAGATTTAATTCCTTGAACATATGTAAAGATCTCACAAATTCACAAGGACTAGACATGATAAATTTCTATCCTTGCAAATTTGCATCAAGGTGACATCAATAATTTTTTATTCCTTCCTCACTTGGACATGTGTCATGTCATCACAAGTGTGCATGGATCTCCAATATATGTGATCAACCCCTTGCAATTAAATGATCTAAAAAACATGTCTCACATTTATCACTAAGCCTAGGGACATGTGGTCCTCAATCGCAAGGACAGAAGCTAGTTATAAACATTTTCTCATATGTTTTGAAGATGTGAAAATAAATCTACTTCACTATCAATCCTTAATCACAAGATCATAGGTTAAACTATGATTTATCTTTGACCATTGCAAGGATGCAATATAACATTTATTATAACTCTTGGTAGCCTATTGCAAGGTCACAACCTCCATTGATGGTTCATGTTAGCAGATGCAATGGTGTGATCTAATACTTTATGTAACCATTAATCTTCCTTTTACCAACTTCAAATAGGAGACATAAAACTTGGTCGTAGTATCATGACCTGACCTTTTCTTACATCATCAAACCTTGCAAAGTTGTGATTTCCTATTTCCTCTTAGCTCTATGGGTCCATGCATAACACATGATTATTGCTTGCTTCATCACAAGCCTTTCATGAAGTTATCACTTTCCTTTGTGCTGGTGTGATTTGGAGATCAGTGGAAACCTATTGCCACTTTTCAATCTAACCTTATCCTGTATTAGCAATCCATGAAGTTATAGCTTAACACCTTCGTTTGACTTCCCAATTAGATCAATAACTAGGTTGTATACTTAGGGATTAGACATATAGGCTAAGAAGTTATCTTTCTCATGGAGAAGGTTCATTTACTTGTCAACCCAAAGAGCTTATACTTGAAATGGGCCAACACTATATGTGCACTAAGTCCCTACTTAAGCCATGCTATCCTACAAATTGAAAGGAAAAAATACTGGAAATGAAAAAATCAAATGTTGGAAAAAAATATATTTTTGGAATTAAACTAATGCAAGCAACTAAAAAAATATTTAGGATACAAAGATAAGGGACTAGTATGTCTTCTTTGGCTATAGGAACAATCATAGGAAACTGTCTCCACTGGCTGCGGAAACATATAAACTCCAAAATAGAAACTACAAATAAAATAAAGTTAATGCTTAAGTGAAAAGGGATTACTCACCAAGTGGTCTCCCTTGGATGAGTTTATCCAAAGGTCAGCTAAACTTATAAAACTATAATATCATCATTTTATTCATTCATCCAAAAGTGCTATTACACATCATAAGCTGAAACTATACTTAAACTGAAAACTAGAATGCTACCTTACATTGAGTTATGCTTCTATCTAACCTCTGAGGAAGTTTCATAACATTATTTATAACAAAATATTGCTAACAAATAACTAACTAACTAATCAATGACTAAAGGAGTAGGTAGATAAGAGTTATTATAGAACTAGGAAAAAGGAAAGCCATCCAACTAATCAGGAAAAATTAGTTTTCCATTTACACATAGACTAAATATAGATTATCCACTACTTTCTTTATTTGTTCCACTATAAGAACAACCATTAAAGTCCCTTAACTTTCTCCAAATGAGATGTAATCAATCCATGATTGACTACTTCGAATGATGATGCATCCTAAACTGTCTTGACTTGGTCCTCATGACATTATCCTTCTTGAGCGCCATATTAACTGAGATGCTTCATTAATTACTCCAGCATCATGACATTAGTATGCACAAAGATATGAAACACATATATGGGTGCAAGCACAAATTTGGGTGTCAATTCCGTAGAAGTCTACGGCCAAAAAAAATTGGCAAACCAAAACGGGCACCCGTATTTTTAGAAATGGGTGCTCGTTATGCTTCGTGTGCCCGAGCCATAAATATAAAATGGGCACCTATTTAAAAAACATGTACCCATTTTAGTTCAGGTTCCTAGACCAAAATGGGCACCTGTTTTGTAAAAATTGGTGCCCATTTTGTAAAAGTATTTAATTTTTCTTTTAACCCATTTTGTAAGTCATTTTCACAACTTGCAAAATGGAATCACATTTTTCTGTACACGAGTGCCCATTTCAAGAGCTACCGCTGACCCCCTTGTTGTTGTTTTTCTGAGTCCAGGTACATATCATTGTTTTTTATTATTTTTTCATTAAAAATGTTATTTATTGTTGTTTTTAATTAGTATAATGTTAAAAAATGTATTACGATTACTGTTTAATGTTTAAAGTTTATTTTAATAGGATTAAAATAAATTGTTATGTTTAGTTTTAAATTTTAGTTTGTAAATTATTGTAGAAGACAACAAAACTTTCAAAACTTATTTAATCCTAGGTAGAAAACTAAAACCTAAACCTAAACCTAACCACAACTGAAACAAGAAACCCTAGGTAGAAAAATAAAACCTATTTACACAACTGAAACAAGATTGTAAACCCTAGGTAGAAAACACAAATGTAAACCTAGACACAACTGAAAACAAATTTGTAAACCCTAGGTCTAGAAAATAAATAATAAACTCTCTCTCTCTCTCTCAGAGCTAGTTTAATATTTAATGTTCAATACGTATTATGTTTAATGTTTGAATTTTGTTTTTTTAATAGGATTACAGTAAATTACATTATGTTTAGTTTTATTTTACTTTGTAAATTATTGTAGAAAACAATACGACTTTCAAAACTTAAAACCCTAGGTAGAAAACCTAAACACAACTGAAACAAGAAACCGTAGGTAGAAAACAATTTAAATGTAAACCTAGACACAACTAAAAACAAAATTGAAAACCCTAGGTCCAAAAAATAAACAATAATCTCTCTCTCTCTCTCTCTCTCTCTCTCTCTCTCTCTCACACACACACACACACACACACACACACACACACACACACACACACACAAAAGACCAAATAAGATCTA
>MU225764.1:2815341-2876170 GCA_018584345.1 Thuja plicata
TAAGACCACTTAAGACCTAATAGGACTAATTTAAGACCTAATAGAACCTATAAGACCTAGATTAGGACCTAATAAGACCAATAATACCTAATAGGACCTATAAGACCTATTAAGACCTAATATGAAATTTAATAAGACCTAATAGGACCCTTAAGACCTAATAGGACTTATTAAGATCATTAGGACCAATTAAGACCTATTAGTCCAGCTAATAAGATGTAATAGTCCACCCTTAAGACCTAATAAGATGAAATAGGACCCTTAAGACCTGTTGCCTGACCTAACATTATTAATAAGATATAAAATTACCTAATAGCAAATAATAAGACATAATAAGACCTAACATAGGAGACCTCTCTCTCTCTCTCTCACTCTCTCTCTCTCTCTCTCACACACACACAAGACCTAATAAGACCTAATACATACTAATAACACCTAATTTATGAACCTTCAAACCTAATATGAACTATTAAGACCAATTAGGAACAATATGACCTATTAGGACCTAATATGTATTAAGACCTAATATGTATACTAATAAGACCTAATTTAGGACCAATTAAGACCTAATAAGATATAATAAGACATAATATTCCACCCTTAAGACCTAATAAGATGTAATAGGACCCTTAGGACCCATTCCTTGACCTAACATTATTAATAAGACATAAAAATACCTGATTCCTACAAATACGACATAATAAGACCTAATATGCACACACATGCGCACGTGCATGCACACACACACACACACACGACCTAATAAGACCCAATAGGAACCTTCAAACCTAATATGACATATTAAGACCAATTAGGACCAATAAGACCTATTAAGACATAATATGTATACTAATACGACCTAATTTAGGACCAATTAAGACCTAATAAGATATAATAAGATATAATATTCCACCCTTAAGACCTAATAAGATGTAATAGGACCCTTAGGACCTATTCCTTGACCTAACATTATTAATAAGACATAAAATACCTAATTCCTACTAATAAGACCTAACATACTCTCTCTCTCTCTCTCTCTCTCTCACACACACACACACACACACACACACACACACACACACACACACACACACAAACACACAAGACCTAATAGGAACCTTCAAACCTAATATTACCTATTGAGACCAATTACGACCAATAGGACCTATTAAGACCTAATATGTATACTAATAAGACCTAATTTTAGACCAATTAAGACCTAATAAGATATAATAAGACATAATAGTCCATTCTTAAGACCTAATAAGACACAATAGGACCCATTCCTTGACCTAAAATTATTAATAATACATAATAAGACCTAATAGGCTCTCTCTCTCTCTCAAGATCAATTAGGACCAATACCTGACCTATTAAGACATAATTTAGGAACAATAAGACATAATATGACCTATTAAGACCAATTAGGACCAATAGGACCTAATAAGATGTAATAGGACCCTTAGGACCAATACCTACTAATAAGACATAATAAGACCTAATAGGATCTCTCTCTCTCTCTTATGATTTTTAATTTATATTTCTAAATTAAATGTTGCATTTAATTATAAGTCTAAATTATATCTTTCTAAGGTAAAATGTAAATTATATAGTAATTTTCAATTTTTATGTTTGTATATACATTTGTAGATTATATACCCATGGATCATTTTGATATTGAGGATTTTTTAGGTCAGCATGCACCTCCACCTCCACCTCTAGCCCCTCCACCTCCACCCACTCCTATAGAGTTGAGGGAGAATATTAGGAGAAATCTAGATGCCATCACACGTGACATTAATACCATTAGACATAAGCCTCACCCACCTCCACAGCTACTACCCCTTGCAGATAGCATGCAAGGCATTTTAGATTTAGTACAATCATTAGACACAGAGCTTGATAGTTATCAGTCATGGAGGGAATCCATGTGTACCTTTTATGCTGACAACCTCTCATATAAAGAGGTCAATGATTTAAAAATTACCAAAATTTATTTGAAACCTTATTTTGTGAACCCAAAAATGGGTGGGGAGATACTTGGCAAGAAGCCACACATTTCTATTTGATGATGTCAACACCCACATATAGATACACATTTCTTGGAGCGGTGGTGGATGGTATTTGACCATCCATCACATGATAATCATGAGGTACCCTTATATTTTTTGAAAAAAATATGGGCTGAATTTCAATTGGGTAGGAAACCCAATTACTTTGATATGAGATATTTTCAGGAGGTCGGTTGGGGTATGCCATAGAGGGGCCCAATTAAGTGATAGAACTTGAAATCATGTGCTTAATGAGCCCCTTGTCACTCTTCCTACTTTAGTAGTGCCTACACCTATCCACCATCAAGCAATGCACTCAACTCTTTGTTCATTGAGTTTCCTTTCGGGGAATTTGTTAGAGCAGATGACCCAGGCAAGGGTTATCTCTAGCATAGGACATGTTTGCACGAGCTACCGAGATATATGCAGGGTTCCCAGAGTGAGCCTGCCGGTGATGGTGCTGCCCATGGTTGATATGATGATGTTGACGATGGCACACATGCTGATGTTGACGCTAGCACATAGGGTGATGTTGGAGATGACATCACATCATATATTGATTTTCTATGTGTAGACAATGATCAACCTGTAGAGGTAAATTCAATTATTTAATTTATACTACAATATTAAATTACATATTTATACACATATCAACCATAATATTTGGATTTTTGGTGAACAGAGGAGGATTGACACGGGGTCATTCAGTGACCATCATCATATCACCTCCACACCTTGAGATCACAGCCACCCATTCATAGTATGCACTTTCATCTAGATACATAGATGAGTACATTTAAAGTTTAAACAATTAAAAATTGAATTGATGATGTGTTTGACATATTTTTTGCAATTTTTTAGGGTGCTTCGTGTACTACTGAGGTCAGCAGTTCTTCATGCTCTGCCCCACCGGTCATTGAGACTCAGCCTCATATACCTGTAGTATGTTTTACATTCATTAATTTAAAGTGTTTATATGCTTACTATTTTATGTACAACTTTTATTCATGTTTATATTTTTTGCAATTGTAGGCTTTTGGATTCTCTCATGTCGTATCACATTAACATCCTGACTCATCAATGACAATGGCTATGCATCAGACATCTAATGTAAATTCTTATGTTCAATAAATTTATATTCAAGTTCAATATAAATCAAAATTTATGTATGTGTACAAGTTTTCAATTCATGATTTAAATATGTTGTTCAGGTCGATACTACCATGAATCTTGGCATGGCTACAAGATTGAGTCAAATGCAGCCATCCACATTTTCCTTTGAGGTCGTGATTAAAATTAATTTTACATTGTCTATTGTGTACCTGTCTTTTATAGGTCTTGATTAGATAAATTTTTTAATTTGTTTATTTTTACAAGAATTGACTACATCAACTTTTGATGTTAGTGAGAGTGGACCTCCTTGTCCCACTGAGGGCATTACACCACATGGACATAGGGTAAAAGTTTAAATTATGTTCATTAATATTACTTTTACTTTTTAAGTGAATTATGCAAGTCATTTGAATTAAACACACTTGGTCTTCTAATGCGATATTTTATAAATGTATAGGAGGATGAGGTGCATCATGATGGTGCATCCCCGTCACCTTCACATGGAGTGAAGAGGAGTGCAAATCAGCTAGACGAGCAGAGTTAGACCATGTTATATTATATATGATGGACATTTTATACTCTTTTTCACATGTTAGACCTTGTTATGATAGTTAGACTATGTTATTGTATGATGAAAATCATGTTATACATGGTATTAGAACTTTTTATCATTTTATTTTGGCTTGTGTTATATCAGGACTTGTTATCGTATTATTTACATCATGTTATTTGGACTTGTGTTATCATGACTTGTTATTATATGTTATCAGGACTTGTGTTATCATTTGTACTTGTGATTTGAATCTAGATATATGTGAGTTTACATGTTATATATGAGTTTACATGTAATCAATTGTAAGTAAATATCAATTACATAATCTTATCATTAATAGTAGTTATTTCTTCATGTAATTTACACGAGCAATTGATTTTAATTGACATGAAACAATATATAAATGCATCTATTATTGACTTCAAGATTAATTATAAAAATACTATCTATCTTTTAAAACCATGACATAAATTAATTTGAACTATGAAATATGGATACATACTTGAATAACTAAATTCAATTGTAATTAAATTAACTATAAATTGTAATTGACAAAATTGGACATAAAGAAAAGTGAGCTCATGTATTTTATAAAACCAAAATTGGATGAACTTACAAGTGAACATTGAACTTCAAAAATAGTTCATGTATTTTATAAAACCAAACTTGCACGAATACAACTGTAGATTCAAATTCATATATAGTTCATGTCTACATGTTCTTCTAGATCCTGCATCACAAAAATGAATGTTGAAATGTTAGAAAATATGCATTTAAATATAAAATTCATTTATAGGATCCAAAAGTTAGATAAATTAATTGAACTTACCTAGTATTACAACTTTGATTAAAGCCAAAAGTTGTAAATTGCACAATTTGTATGATATGTTACATCCAGTTATACTTGACACCTGAAAAACAAAAGTAATTAGCTCTACATGTATGATAATTGAAAGAAGTCATGTCTACATATAAAAATATATTAAATAACAAAAACTTACATGTATAAATTTGATTCAACCTCATATCCCATCAGCACCTTCTCTTTTCTACAATGCATCTATGATTGCCTCATGGTCTTCCATTGAAAGTCTCCATAATATTTTATTAGCAGGTCTCCCTTTGTATCTTTCCAATTTGATATTGGTTGCCACTACCAAATGAGAATAATTTATAATCTTCTTTTCTGATTGGTAGTCTTCAAAAGATGGCAAACCATTCCTTCTTGTTAGGTATTTGCATAGCCATGTACCACCAACCACAATAGACCCAATTGGATACTCAAAACCATCATCATCTACTTCATGACATATCAACTTTTTCTTAGGTTGTACACATTGAGCTAGCCAAAAATCAACCAGCTCTTCATTATCCTTGGGTGTAACGACAACATACACATGTCCTGCAAAACAAAATTAAGTACATGTACAAATAAGCTTTCTTAGACATATAATTCTAATACAATAATAAATCAGATGATATACATTAAAAATATAGTTTCAAGTTTGACAAGAAATTGAATGAAATTACCAGGTTCTATAAGGTCTAAAACACGATCATAATCTTCTGATGCAAATGCATGATTTAGGTCTTCATTTCTTATATCATCTTGATCTTGTAGCTCACTAGGTGTTAAGGATTTTTGTTTCCATTCTTCAACCCATTCCAAATGCTCGCATTCTTCCCATTCACCTGCAACACAAAATTGACAAAAAATATGCAAGCTCCCTAGTCCATATCAATGATAACTTTAAGAAACCCCGCTCTAGAAAAATATATAAAATCTTGGTGAATCTTTCATTTTATTTTAAAAAAATTAATTCCTATTGGCGAATCTCTCAAATTTTTGGGAAAACAAATTATTTGTATTGGCGATTATTATTTTATCACAAATGTTTTGTTGAAAATATTGGCAAATATCAAACAATAACCAAAATTTCATTAATGACCATGGAAAATAATTATATGTAAAGAAAAAATAGTTCCTATAGAAAATTATTAGGCTAACTATGACAATATTTGATGGGTTTAAGGGAACTCTATAGTATCTAGTTTCTACCATTTATTTAAAATATAATCAAATAATCCTCATTGTATTGTGTGAGATAAATGTATCATTTTTATTATTATTATAATAGGACCCAAAGTTTCTTCACTGTCATTGATTTATCAATAATTCAAAGGAAATCTTAGCCCCGATAAGCGTTACAAATAAGATAGTAACATTTTTGCCTCATGGAATATAATGAAGATCACTAGATTATGTTTTAAATCAATAATGACAACTAATATTAGTGACACAACCCTACTATAACTATTAGTTATGATATATTATTGGTGAATTAATTTAGATTTCTATAATAACTAATAAAATTTAGGCAAATTGAATCTAACCATCAATAAAATATTAGGCAAATATTTGAATTCAAATTTTTAATAAAATAAACTATTTGGCAACTTAAATATTTGTAGAATAAAATTTTGTAAAAATTTGGTGATTTATGTTTCCTTAAATCTTGAATTATTAGCCAAATTTGGATTCTCAAATTTCAAAAATTAGCCAATTGGTGAATATTATCCACTAAAAAAATCACAGGTCCATATAGTCCAAGTGTTAGAATTAGAACTCATAAATGAATGCCATTTAGCAAACCCGCTAATTGTATCACAATCATATATTGAAAGGATATAATTATCTTCAACTAGCCAAAAGAAACACCTGATTGTAGAGTTCTGACTTGATCCTGTAGACAAACTTATTTTACACCACTCAACAATTGCACATGCATCTTTAAATTTTGCATTTTCCTCAAATTTAAGTTGCTCTCTACACAAGGCTCTCTTAACACATGCACTGGCACCATCGTGTTCTCCTTTACCATGTCCAGCCTCAAAAAAACTCCACATATATTGGACATTACTTCTCTTATGTGCCCTACTCAACCAATAAAACATTCTAGCATTCATAAATTTCCCTATGAAATTATCTGATCATATTAGATGTTGTGTTATATGAATTTCTCTCTCCCTTAAATTCTCATAAAATATCTTAAATCAATACTGGACAAACTCTGATGAATGCAATTTATTATCACTCATATAGAAATGATACTCTCTCAAAAAATTTTGATCTTCTGTACTATTAGATGCATGCCTATAAACAATAGGAACAAACATAGTTACTTGCACTAAATTATAATATTGTGGTTGGACCTCATCTTGTGGTGCAAGTGTGTATTTCTCTGCAAAGTCAACAACTGAAAGTATACTACCAATTGGAAATGTATTCTTGCATATGTGAAATTGTCCATCAAGCCATCTAGCATTTTGGGAGTGTTTCACACATTTAGGTACAACCTTATTCTTGAATTCATTCATAAATGCATGAACACTAACTTTTTCATTAATAAGCTCACACTATTTTCCAACCTTTCCATCCTTCAATGGATACTCAATAGTTTTAAATCTTTTTATATCAACTAATTGATGACCAAAATCAATTGAAAGATTTTCATGCAAACATTCATCTAAAAATGCAACATTGCCACATACATCACATACACTAGAAACACATGCATTCAAAAGAAAACAATTCTCATTAGGTGGGTTACAAAACAAACCTGATATAAATTATTTTATAGTTTGAGGTGCTATATTTATACCACATTCTTGCAACATTTCATTAGTATGCATGGTAGAACGTATAGATTGAAATACATCATAATGATAATGAAATTGAATGTGAATTTTGCAACAACATGATACTCTTTCCTTGTTAATCCTTATATACCATGGTTTACATTCTTCAAAATATCTTTGACTAATAGAAATAGTTAACACCTTAACATCCACAAATTTTTTTATATAATTCGGTTTGAGTCATATCCAAAAGATGTTTTGGATGTGGATCACGAATTTTTGAGCCAACTCTTAATTTAAGAACATCTCTAGCATTAGGTGATACTCTTGTATTATCATGCCAAAAAATTTCAATCAAAGTTTTGACTTCACCAATAAGTTTCATGTCAGACCTTGGGAGTTCGCCACTAAAGCTCCACAAATGGTTTGCCAGATTACTTTCAAAGTTAACTCTTCTCTTTACAACTCTTGCTAAATTTTTATGATGAAAATTAAGATATCCACTTATGTTTTTCATCATTCTTTTATCACAAGTAGTTTTGTTTACTAAAGTTGTTATTGCTCGTCGTGCCGTATTCCTATCTTTAAAATGACTTTTCTTTCCAATTGTGTCAAAGGCACTAGCAATAGTTGATACAACTTGTTTTAGAGACTCATCCTTCTTCTTAGATTTCACATAAATGCCTAACCTCTTCATCACTTTTTGCATTTTAGTCATTTTAATTAGTTGTAACATTAATTGATATTAAAACCCAAATTTCTTATTATAAAAAAATTCTCTAAACAATTTACTCGTGTGTGTCCTAATTTGTATCCATGAAACCAAACCAAGCAGATTGTCTAGCATGTCACTTTTAATTTGAAATTTTTCATTCATTTCATTACCATTTTTGGGGGTTTCTTTCTCAATTGGTGTTTGTATGTCTACATCCACATTGTTGATCGAGAAATTGTCGTTTGATTGTCGATTTCAATTGGGGTTTGAATTTCACTTTCAATAGGGGTTTGACATTTAGTTCCATTATCATTATGATTAACATTACTAATTTGTGTTTTTTGATGTGCAATATAATATGTTACTCTTTTTTCAGGAAGAAAATCTAAATGATTTAAAGAGTAACCCGCTAATATAAAAAGATCAAGTTCTTTATCAGAATAAGTTTCATTTGGCTATGAAGGCATACCTGTATCCAACACTTGATTAGAAAATGCACCTAAATTTTCTCCTATTTTATTTTCTTCTTCAACCTCTGCATCCGTCATGTTGTCCTTATTCTTCTCCTCTTCTAAAACGATTGTTGAACTCGATGCTCCAGGTTTTTTCAGGTTTTGAATTCTTGCTCTTCTTTCTCATTATCATTTTGTCTCCTTCTCTCTATTTTCTGCAACCTCATCAGCTGTGAGAACCTTTCTTTTCCTCTTTTTGTGTTGCTTTGATCCCTTGTTTGCACCAAAATTTGAATTCAAATTAATCCCTTTTTGTCAAATCCAGAACAAGACAAAAAAAGAGAATGTAAATTAAAATATTCTTTCTGCTGTATCAATATGTCATAGAAATGATTGAATACTTGACAATCATTGAGATCAAGCCCACAATAATTTTTTTTGTCTCCAATGGATCATTCTAAAATGGGCACCTGTTATTTAAATAGAAACAAGAATGCATTTATAAAATGGGCACTTATTTATTAAACGGGTGCCCGTTTCTGTTTCAACAATCCAAAAAAGAATGGGCACCCATTTTTTGAATTTAAAAAAATGGGTGCCCATTTCTAAAAATTAGGAGTGGGAACCATACCTGTGCCTTGGTTTTTGGTTTGGGATAGGCTTGGTCCCATCAAGCCTGTGCTTAACTTTGCAAAAATAAAGGCATTGATATTTAAAATTTGCGCTTTGTCATAATTTTTTAGAGGTGTTCCTGGATGAATTTTTTGATAAAACAAAATCTCATTTCAATTCATATTGTACAGATTATAAAAATATAAATTTTTTAGTGATATGACTAAGTTTAGTCTTTTTTAAATATTTACTATGCCAAAGTGGTACCTAAAGTTGAAATAGTAAGGTTAACTAAAATTTTAATAACTTATTTGATTTTATGTTTTGGGGAAAATGAATTATATGACATCAATCTACATAAAATTTCCCTCAAAATAAATAAAAAATTTCAAAAAAAAGTCAAATTTTCTTCAAATTATGGTGGTCGTACACCAGAGGTTTTGAAAATGTACTTTATAGTCAATTAACATTTAATAAAAAATAAATACAACAAAAAAATAATCATAAATATTCTCATCAATCTTTGATGTTTTAGGTACCTTTCCCCAAAAGGATTTACAAAAATTTATTTATTTACTTCAAAATAGGGTGGTCATACATGTGCGTGGTATGGTCCTGAAACTTGCATTTTGAAAAAGGGGTTTTTAACAATGCCTACTAAAATGTATTTTCTACCATGTGGGTATTAACAAAAATTACATATTTGAAAACTAGACTTTGAGATCTACATTTTATATTAGTGGATTTTTCTGAGATTCAATCTCTAAGTGCCTCAAATTTTGACATCAATTGATAAAAAATTTGAAAAATAGGAAAAACACTTCCACTTTTTGCCCAAAAAGTGGACTCAACTTCTTGCAGCCACCCATATATCCATTTATTGTCAAAATAACATCCATTAAGCCATGCTTATGATATATATATATATATACATATACATATACATATATGTATGCATATATACATTATATATATATGTACATATTTATATATATTTGTGTGTATGTATATATATTTGTGTACATATGTATACATATTTGTGTGTGTATGCACACACACACACACACACACACACACATATAACCATATAGAAATGTTTTATCATCCACAAAGGTAATTAAAACATAAGTTCAATTTTATGACAAGTTTAGAAAACCAACTAAAGACACCTATAAACAAAGTTCCAGACATTGAATATGACATAAAACTATGACTATAATAGAACACAACATTGTTAAACATAGAGCCATTATCTAGGCTCATCATTCCTCCCCAACTAGACTCTTCCTGGTCCTCTAGCAAAAAGAAAATTTCTAATCCGAGCATGAATTTTGAGGTCACCAATGCTTCTCTAGCCCATTCCTCCTGATTCCAGGTTCCAATAGAATCCATTCATTTTCTACCACCTTGCCCATTTGGAGGCCTCTTCCCTTTCATCATAGGCACCCTGATTGTCTCTTAAACTCATTAATGGCCATAGAAGTATGAGTGGCTGAAATATGAGAGGTAGCTAGTCTTTCTTTTTTGTTCTTCGTAAAGTTATATACTTAGGTGTCCTCTACACTGCTACATGAAAATTAGGCAATGAATGGTGCTCAACTTTCTCGAGTCCATTAGGTAGACTCTTCCACCTCTTATCTAAGTGTTCAATCATAGTATTCCTCTTAACTCTAGCCATCCATTCATACTCTCTGTAGGCTTCCTCTATAAAAGGAAGAATCCTTTTCTTGTAGCTATTATGTGGTAGGCCATACAAAAGTTTTTTCCAAGCATAATACAATACTCTAGGGTTCCAAGCTTTAGGCCATAATGATAATGGAGTATTGGGTTCCCTTTCCCTATATTCTCTAGACTTTTCTCCCATGCCGATCTCATTGTTCATCCAGGACATAAGAGCCCTCAAGTGTATATCCCCAATGTAAGAAAGTGGGTTCCATTCAGTTTCTAATGGGACAACATAATTATGCATGTAGAACTCAAAAAACATATTATGTATTGTTATAGGAGATTAATGATATACTTGATAAAATTCTTGAGGTATTAAGAGGCCCCCATGGTCTTTTTTACAACTCTCCATGAGGTATTAACTCTATGGATCAATGATTGACCTCTTGGTCCTACACCTTCAAGTTGAAATCTTCTAATTGCAAAAAACTCCTCCTAGGATATTTGGGAGACATCACTCAATAACCTCTCAACTAGAAATTTAATAAGGAGATGGTGAGTGACAAAGTGTTTCCTAACTTTTTGCATTTCAACCACACTAATGGAGATGAAATTGAAGAGGACAATAGGCACATTAATCAATCTCCCAAACCACATGTGACTGAGAAACTTGAAATGAATGGAGTGTAGGTAGGATTTCCTTCCTTCACAAGTTAGGTACTTCATAATCTAGATTTCTACTTCTACCCAGATAGGTGGTAGAGACAACTTCTTAGTTCCTTATTTGTCTGAAACTAGAAGAGGATCCCTAGGATGAGTAAATGGAGTCTGAGAAGTCCTTAAATCTTTAGTTTATGTAAAACATTCTCCCATAGATGGAAGTCCTATAACTTGTACAATATGTTCCTCTATGGAGATAACCTTTAAACCCTTTACCTTCACTTCTCCATCAGAGAATGTACAAGAAAATTCCATTGCAATTTCATCATTTAACCCATTTAATCACAGAAAATAATTCAACTAGCCATAATTTATGAATTTTGGCTCACATATTGGGTCTTGAAGTAAATAATCATGAACTATGGGTTCATAACATATAGGTGGACCTCCCATGGCCATGTTCTTTTACCCCTAAAGTCTACAAAATAGTCCTCAAAATTTGTTGAAGCTTAATACCTTCAATTTTCTACAATTATTTAAATTCTAGCTCCCATGAACCTTCTTGCAACCTATACCTTCTTCGATTGAATCTTCTCAACATAACCCTTATATTTTTAAAAAAACTTTGGACTCACAGGCATACAAAATCATAAGATTTAGTCATTTTATGTGAAAATATGGTGGAAGAAGAAGTTTTTATGAGGGAGTACATATAAAATATTTCATATTCCTTGGACTATCACATCATTTCTTTTCAAAATTTAAATAGATTTCATATGCCTTGGACTATCACATCAATTAGTTTCAAAATTTAAATTTGGCTGTTATTTAAAATCATGATATGATATTGCATGATACCGACATGACATGATGTGGCTTAAACCCAACATAGATGTGCCATAATACAATTATGTTCCTAGCCCCTAACTTAAAGAATGACATGTGTCCACATATGTGGAAGGTAGATAATGAGTTTGAAATGACTACTATGTAATTTATATAAATTAATTGAATTATGTAAAACTAAATGCAATTAATAGTTTAATGAATACACATGCATACTTTGCACCTCCATGCATACTTGAATGTAGTAATAAATACACAAAGTGATTTTGCAGTAATTGTTGTAAAGTATCATGTCAGATGATAAGTATGGTGAAATTATGATGTAAAGTGGAAGATGGGTGAAGTAGAAGACAAATGGAGTGAGATGAAGGTGGTATGATTATTGTGGAGAAAAAGTACACCCACAATACGTGGATATATTTATTATGGCTGCGTGATGATTTAAAAAGGATGTGGAACATGAAGTTCCCCTATTTTTTTTGCAAGAACTCCAGAGTCTTCGTAAGTTTGGAATTTCTATAGGAACTTAGCCTTTTTTAGCTAGCTTGCAGTATAACCTCAATTTGGGATAATTCACCAATAGCTTGAATTAGTCATGATCAATAGTTTAAATTTGAACAACACCATTGTCAAATACTTCTATGATATCACATGGACCAAGAAAGTATATTTGTAACTTTCCTATGGTGTCCTTATATCTTGAATCATACAACAATGCCCAATCACTAGGGTTAAATTTATTTTCCTTAACATACTTATCATGCCATTTCATTATCTAGATCCATGTGAACCACAAACACTTCAAGAACATCCTTTAACATCATTAACAACACACAATCATTCAAATCAATCTCAACCATTGGATTTTTGAACACTTTTTAAAGTGAACCTCAAGAACACTTTACACAACCTCTGTGACAACAAAAATATGCTTTGCAGATATTTGAATTATGAAACCTTTGAATTGGGAACACTTGAGAATGTCCTAAACATACTCCTTGATGCACACTAATAAATTCCAGATTGATCAAGAATATTGAACCTTTTCCTATCTCACTTTCAACTCTATCAACCACATTGTCTTCCAGTCACCAACTCTGTCTTCAAACTATACTCAAATATTCATGCCAACCTCTAAAACTTTAAATGCACTAAGTATACAAACTCACAAATATTCCATGAGGTGTGCTAAACCTGATCTAGAATATTTTAACCTCACTAGACCTCTGAACATCATGTTTCACTAGAAAAAGTGAAACAGATAAGTTAACATAAAAAAATCAAACCTTCTGATAAATCCCATTAATATGTTAACATCAATGAAAACACATCCAACTTTAAATTTAACATGGGATTGATATCCAACACTAGATTTATTTTCATCATATTATTGTCCTGATTTTTTTGGTTCCTCTTGAAAAACTAGAGTTTGAGAAAAATATCCTCTTTGACATGCACCCTAGTCATGAGGTTGGTTGAAAGGTTGGCACCATTCTTGCTCATGAGAAAATATTATTCTGCACTGGAACACATGTCCTTGTTGTATATTTTGTTGTAGCAAGTACAATATTTGAAGTTTTAGCATGGATCCAATATTTTTTCCCTTGAAAAGGTGATTTATTCACTTGATAACCTTGATTTTGTGCTTTGTAAGGCCTACTACTTTAATCCTATTGCCTATATAGTGTCACTGCCTTGTTTCCAGTATTCTACATCACATTGTTAAAGTTGTGCTTAATGTGTGTGTGTGTGTGTGTGTGTGTGTGTGTGTATATATATATATATATATATATATATATATCTTGCATCGTATCCTGCCTCATGGGTTTGAGTTCATCTAACTCATTGTAAGATGTGGAGGTTGGTTGAGCTATTATGAGTCATTGGCTTGTAGATTCAACTATAATAAGATCCACAATGGGTTGTTGAGTAGGCATCTCTAGAAACAAAAGTATTAGAGGCCTTGGAGCTATTTCCTAGTATGTATGAAATAATTCTTAGCCCTCATGGATATATCATGTGCAACTAGTAGAGTATACCCACCCATAATTTGTATTGTTTGGGCTATTTCAAAGTTAAGAGATATAAGATGATGTAAGAAGGCATAACTAGGAGATAGCTTCACTAAGTTAGGAGTTTTATCCCATGTCTTCTAAAATCTATAGTTCAAATCTATCATGAATTTGTGGGGTTATCTTTTGATTGCAATTATCTTCTCTATAAGTGACAAATGATCACTCTTGTCTTTAAAATGCTTACACAACCTTTCACCTAGCCTGTCCCAATTATGGATATAGATACATGGTAATCCTCTATATGAATGCAAGGATTTTTCCTTTTAGCGATGAGGCCATAATTCTAATAGTAACAACATCCTCTATGATGTCATGAATATTATAAAGATACTTGAAACTTCTTAAATATTTTCTACGGGGGAAATAGAAGTTTCACCAGTGAAATATGGTATAATTTTTAATGTAACCACTAGTATATCATATCCTTTATCTAATATGATATGAATGACACCATTGAAGGTAGAAAGAACTATATTTCTAGGGATGACATTATGGAATAATAGTCTATTCAAATGAATGGATGGAACTCTAGATTGTGATGATCTAATCACTTGAGGAGTAGAAAGAGATCTAGGGGATAGATTTGTTTCTATAAGGATAAAGGAACACTGAGAGGGGAGGGGGGGGGGGGGTTAATCAGTGCTCAATATTTTTTCAAATAACTTTATTAAAGTGATTCTTAAAATAAAAAAATTATTGCAACATACATCAAAAGTAAAGTGCATATGCATGACCATGAAATAAATAAAACACAACACCATAACACAAGTGTTTTATTGTGGAAACTATGTTAGGGTAAAAACCATAGCGGGGATGAATCCCACAAGATAATACTCTGAAGAAAATATTGTCTTTACAATATATGGGAATGCACTTTTATTTAGGCTCACTTCCTAGAGCTCACTTCTCAAATAAAAAATCCTTGGTCTACAACCCTAAGGAAGACTTAGTGTCTTAAAATGATCATTACAATTATCTACACATTTTGAACTCCTAAAATAATTGTGTGTAGAACCTGCAATTCACAAACCTACATGAAACATTAATTCAATCACAATATCAATCCAAATTAAATAGATCTATACTAATTAATTTTCAAATTGAAATGATTGAGAGCATCTCATGGATCTCTAGCTAAAAGGACTAAAAGAATACTCTCAAATGTAAAGCAATCCTCAAGTGAGAACTCCAAGAATGAGAATATTGATGATCTAAGATGATGAATTGATGTAAAGATAAGTTAATTGATACAAACTAAGTTAATATCAATGCTCAAATCCACCTATAACCTCAGGAGAATTCACCATTATGATGTTATGAAATACAATTACCAATTTTCCTCCAAAGATAGTGGATGCCAATTAACTATAACTATGATGTTTAAATGAAATTGGATGAATTTGGGATTCCAAGATCCTTTACTCTAATTATGCCTCCTATTTATAGGATTTCCAAAGGGGTGGGGGTGAGTTAAGTAACCATTATTAGACATAAGGTTGAGTTGTTTTTGTTGAGGTGTCTCATTTGGAGGGACAATATTGATCCTTAGGATTGAGTGGTTATGATAGTAAATCCTTTTGGTGATCCATGTAAGTTTGCTTTCCTCTTTTACCCTTGGTTGATTTATTTTTTTCATGTAGTGGTGGGTGGGGGATATTATGATTTAATTAATTCAAAAGAATTAATTAATTTAGCCATGATTGATTTATTGAATTGATTTGAATCAATTGATGAACTATGTAATTTAATGATTAATTCATTATTTGATTTATTGAAATTCAAAATGGCTTGTATTTGATTAATTTTTACTTTGACTATTTTTAGGTGTATATACATTCCACTCTTTGAATCAACATGCGAAGTGTGTTTGTTCAAATAAAATCTCATGTCCAATGCATGATTTTGATGCCTTGATGTCAACCTGATTAACTGATATTGCCCCACTATTATGATGTTGATGATGACGATGTCTCAATATGAGTCACTAATATGATATTTTTGATGCCCCAATTAAAAATTTTGAAAATTATATATTCAATGTCCCTTATTTTAGTACTTTTGCCTTGTGGTAATAGTAGGCCTCCTCGAGAAATGAATTGAAATAGTTTTTGACTTATTTGGATGTATTTAAGATTTTTTTTATGATTTTATGATTTTGATTGATTTCCTGATAAAAATTGATGTGAAATATAATTTCCCTAGTTAGATTAGATCATTGATGTGTGTTAAATACTAATTTGTATCCCTTTTTGATAAATAACTCAATATTTTTTTATGTGTATTTCGATGTCAGATGGTAGAATTTAATGTTTTGACCTCATGATCTAGAGAGTCAATGTTAGATGTGCTCATTGATATTGATAGAAATCTCTATTGAGTGAATAGGATGGATAATGTTTGATGTTTGATTGATTATAGTGATCAATAGATGAACACGATTGATTAATATTTGATGTGATAGGCTTACTTATATCTCTTGACGATACAAGGTCAATTAGATGCTTAGATGATATAAGATTAAGGACAGGTAGAATAGTAGGGCCATCTACAAGTGGTGTAGATATAGGTGGGACAAGTATAGGTGCTGACATTTTGATGATTCATTCTATAGATTTAGGAGGTAGTTGTGCCTAGCTATTATTAATGATATCGGAGTTTGATGATGGACATCTATTTCTCTCTTTCATGTTTTACTAATGGACTCTTGATATATCTTGATGTGGACATTCGATATACAACTCGGTCTAATCTCACCTTTCCTCGATGTAGATGACTTATTTTCCTTTAATGTCATTATGCATTGGAATTTATGATTCTGGTGATATATGATGATGCTGTGAAATGTTGGATGGATGCATTTTATATAGTTATATATATATATATATATGCATGTTTTTGTGGTTTTTATACAAAATGTATGGGTGTATGTGATGCATTTGCTCAAGATGGAATGCAATGTCTTTAATAATGATGTATGTTACTAAATGCCCCTAAATGTACTTAATGAATAATTAAATGAAACTTAGATGTAAAGGGAATACACCTAAATGGTTGATGAATATGTACATAAGGATAATGGATAATGAAATAATGATTAATGAGATGCAATGTTATTTAATGATTAATGAAATGCACTTGACTTAATGGATGAACCTAAATGCAAATGATATGAACTTATTTTTTTTAAAGTCCAATGTATTCCACCTAAAGGAGAAATTTGTGATTTTGACATTGATCGTTGACCCTTGAGAAATCCCACAATGATTACCAATGAAAGATTAATCTACCATGAATGAAATATGAAAATGCACCTAAACTATTGTCACTTTTCATCAGATCAATTTATTTTTATATTTTCATCATTGATATTTTTGGTGGATCATTAAAATCGGTACAATCCTCACTGGTTATATTCTCAACCATGATGATATGAATACCACTTTCAGTGATTTCAATATTGCAAGTGAATCCTAACATTAAGATATGAAAAATATTAACAGCCAAGGTATTCTTTTACGTAAATAGACAAAGAATTAATCCCTTTCATATGAAAATGTCCTTGATGATTCTTTGATGATCATGTCTTTAGATGAATTTGCATACTTCTATGAATCAATATCACAAGAAGAAATCAAAAGAAAATATCATGCTTCATTATCGCCCCTCTAGTCCCAAAAAACTTCCTTGAGGTTATAAAAATACATGATTTCAAAAAGCAAGAAACAATATTTCAACATATTCTTCATTGTTATTTGATCCAGTTTTTAGAAGAATTTCATCAATTTTGACCATCTTGATCTTGATTGTGGTGTTTTCGTTTGATGTTCAAGTTTTCTGATTTTGATTTGATGTTTTGATGTTTTAATTTTGGATGTTTGAATGTTTGAAATGTTAAAACAGTGTTAAGTTTGAATCTTGATATTTTATTTTGGATTAATTGTATTTGTGTCATGCTTGTGTTTGTTTTGATGAGCACCCCTAGTTTGGATTTTGACAACGATAATGGACTAAGAACATTTTCAAATCATGATAAAATCTATATTGGGCAATTGAGATATGCAATTGGAAATTTATTATGACTATGTATAAGGATGCAAAAATGGATATGTAATAGTGCATTTGATAGATACAGGAGCTATTCTAAGATTTTATGAGTTTTTATAAAAAAAATTAGATTTTAATGTTTTATGATTTTTTTGGATTTTATGATTTTTTTTGGTTTTTTTGGATTTTATAATATTTTTTGAATTTTTTACAATTTTATAATTGTTTTGAATTTTCAAATTGATCACTAAATCTCAAGAAAATCATATTTGTTTGCCTGTAATGTCTAGCAAGGTGTTGAACATTACGAGTGGATGAATGAGCATATTGGGAAAGAGTGAGGATGGTCTCATTTAAGATTACCCAAGCTAAAGGAAAAATTATGGCAATGTAGGCTAATGAGGTGGGTTCAGATAGGGTATGAGATAATGATATGATGTAATAAAAGAAATGTGTTTTCCAAAGGAATGAACATGTCAAGAGGATTTTATGAATGTGTTTTTACATTTTTGTGTCCTTCATTTAGATTAAGACCAAAAGGTATATATGGATAGGATGAAGCTAAAAGATGATAAGGAATGATGGAATAATGATTAGGAAAAGTAAGATCACGATAAGGTAGCATGGATGCAACAAATGAATAAGACTAAGCTAATGGATAGGATGCTTGATTTTCATGGAAATTCTCAAACCTTGTCAAGATCAATGGTGGAAAAGAGATATGCATATAGATATGATAAATGGTAGATAATGGATGGTGAGGGATATGATGGATAATGTAGGATACGATGGCTAAAATGACATGATTAGAACTTGCCCCAAAGTGTATAGTACAAGAAGGTGGACTATGTGTGATACTTGTTTTACAGGTTTTTATCATGGTACTTTCTCAAGGTGCCATAAGAAGTGGTTCTCATCATAGGAAGGATTATTTCTCTTTACTTTTTCTTTTCTTTTTTCATTTTTTCATTTATTTTTGGAAGAAAGTGAATGTGTGATGTAAAATGGAGGGACTCAAGCATCTTTCTCTTTGAATAGTAATCCTTAGAAAGATATGTTATAAAGGGATATAACTATTAAAAGTATGCTTAAATATGTTGATAAGGTGATGGTAAGGGAATGATATTGAGGGTAAAGGTAGATAGTGGTTAAGGATTTATGCACATGATGGGACAAGGGGGATGGAAGTATGGAAATCAGGTGTTGGATAGTGGATGGGAGGATAAGAAGCATGTATATGCGTGGAATAAAATGTTGGAAAGATCAAATTTGATATACACCTCAAGGGGTGAGGAAATTGTGGAAAGAAAATCGATTGGAAGCTTAAAATATAAAAGGAAGAAAGAATGTCATTTTTTCTATACAAGGATCCAAAATGGATGGAGGAGGTGACGGTGTATCTAAGGTAGTATATTATTGGACATAGTGACCCAAAATAGATTTGGAAGATGGAAAATGTTTATATAAAGGTGTATTGGAAACCTTTTGAAGCTTGAATGTCAAATTTTATTTTTATTTTATATGCAAGTCTTGTAAGAGAAACTTGGAAACCCACACAATCTTTGATTTTCCTTTTCCTTCTAATTCTTTAGAATGTATTTCTTTAATGAGGGATTTAGGAACCCACATTTTCTTTGATTCTTCTTTTTGGTTGGTGGACCTTTTGGGCCTTTTAGATATTTCTTTTTTCTTTTTATTCACATGCTGATTATATTGGACATGTTGATCTTTTAATGTATGTGGATTCTAGAATTTTTTATTTTCATGTTTGGCATCCAAGTTGACTCCAAAGGTTTTGGGAATCATGGAAGAATAGGAATGATAGGGAGGGTTAATATGTATAGGTGATTTGAAGTTTCTCAAGTATGTGTTCTTTTCTTGATCTTCATATTGTTAGAATGAATTTAGAATAACTGAGAGGGGAGGGGTGAATCAGTTATCCTCAGGTCTAGATGTACCAAATAAAACTTTCTGTATTATAAACAATTCAAATCTACTTGGCAGTAGTAGCATATGTCAACAACTTAATCATACAGTTTATTGTTTAATGTAATTAGCTTGTAGAAACATAATAGTAAAACAAACCATAAGCATTCACACAAGTTGACAAAAGTATTTAACATGGAAACCCAATATGGGAAAAACCACCAGTAACATGCTACCAAGTTTCACTCTTCTGAAGTGAGCTCTATGAGGAGCCAACCCTGTTAAAGGTTACAATAACACACTGTTAGGTGTGACCTGGTTAAAGGATTTAATCATCCTGTCAGGAGTGGCCTTGTTAGAGGACTTAGAACATTCCACCTAAATGTCACCTTTCTTAGAGGATTTATACAAATGACTGTTAGGTCAACCTTGTTAAAGGATTTTAACTGATATAATGGTTAGAAAGTATTCGACAGTTGTGATCTGATACATACAACTTACTTTGAAAATTCAGATCCAATTACAACTTTGATGCTAAATTACTTAGTGGCCTGCATTGTCATTTCAATCTTCTGATATGCTTGGAAATTCGTCAAGAAATCACACATGCAACTTTTTGCTTCTGTGTTTAGCCTTCTCTTCTAGGTCATGCCAATCAGTAAATAAACTATGCAATCCTCTTGCATACACATATGTACATCAATCCATACATCAACACTTTAATGAATAACCCCTTGAGGTTATCATATACCACTATGTCTAGGTCAGATAAATCTTTGTCACTTAATCAAGATCATAGATCTTAGGTTAGGTCAGATCCAATAGATCAGTCCATCATTACATTACATTTACTTCTCCAAAGTAGTCTCTAATTAAATATTTAATCCAGGCATTAATTACAGTTATTCATACATTAAATAACATGGATCAATCTTTAATTAACTTTACATATCCCAATAAAATTAACTAAGTCGGCCAAAGATCTCAAATCTCATCATTAATCCAAATACTACAAGTCAGCCAACATCTATGATATGCTCGACAATCATTGTTTCCACTCAGAAATTTCACTGGTGCTTGGCACTAAACAGACTTGCTCGGCACAAGCCAGACTTGCTCGGGACAAAATAGCCAGAAAATTGTCTTTGAAAGATAAACAACTAATTACTTTGCTAGAGTTCCAACTAGTCAAGTACCCTTTTATTTGCCTTAACTCAACCATTCACTTGGTCTTCTTGTTAAATCATCTTCATTAATCAATAGATACGGTACTCAAACAGATAAAAATAGTCTCACCAGTTAAGGTTTGATATCAATGAAAAAATAAAAATTACTTGCATTGTCACTTTCCAACAATCTCTCTCTTTGGCATTGATGGCAACACAAAACATTAAAACAATGATTTAACAAGCATAGTTACCATACAATCCAAAAAGTCACCTGTGTTCCCCGATATGAAAAAATCTTCATTAATGTCCTTAGCTTCACTCTGATTCTTATCTGTAAAATATTTCTCCCTATGTGTCTATAATCACACTGTAATCATCTGTGCCTATTCATCTATAGACTCCCTCTGAGTAGATAATCACTTCATTGTTTTCAATAGTAACTTCTTCCTCTATATAGGTAATCTCTCCCTCTTTGAAAACAATACCAAAGACTATGATATCTTTATCATGTAGATCTTTAGTATCATTCTGATCCTATCATCTTGATTATGACTAATCTTCTTTTCTGTCCTTGTCCAACTTCACAACTTTAGTCAGCATCCTAAAGTGTGACTTACTGTGCATCAATGTGTCAAGTATTCCTAATGTAATATTTGATGCAATAGTACCATACATAAATTAATTACCTCAGTTAGGGGAATCACCCCCAATTTACCTCACAGATACTCATGAGCATCCTTGGGTAGTGCCTTTGTGAATATGTCTGCTAATTGCTCTTTAGTGTTCACATAATCCAGTCTCACTTCTTTATTCTAAACTAGCTCCCTCAAGTAATGATACTTGATAGCTATGTGCTTTGTCTTTGAGTGTATAATAGGGTTTTTAGAAATATTAATGGCACTAATGTTATCACAATATATGACAACTGGTTCAGTGATTTCTTCCTTCATACCTTTCAGTAGTACCTTCAACCACACAATGTTAGAATAGTTGACTGCTACTGCCACATACTCAGCTTCAGCTATAGATTGTGAGGTGCAATTTTGTTTCTTGATTGCCAATGAGATCAATATTTTTCCTAAAAGAAATGCTCCACCAGTAGTGCTTTTCATGTCATCAACATTTCCAGCCCAATCAGAGTCAGTGTAAACTCTGAGTTCAAACTTGTCATTCTTCATGTAGTATAGACCATAGTCATTAGTTCCTTTCAAATATCTTATAATCTTTTTTACTACCATCATGTGAGTTTCCTTGGGGTTAGCGAAAAACCTTGCAATAATTCCAACAACTTGCTTAATATACACTTCTTCTTCCAAGATACCATTGAGAAATGCAGACTTCACATCCATTTGATAAACTTTGAATCCTTTATAGGCTACATATGCAAGTAAGGTTCTAACTCCTTCCAATCTTGCAACTAGGGAAAATGTTTCACCATAGTCAATTCCCTCCTCCTGTGCATAATGCTTGCATACCAGTCTAGCTTTGTTTCTTATCACATCTCCATGTTCATTCAGTTTATTCCTGAATACCCACTTTGTACCAATTTCATTTCTATCCTTCAGCCTAGGTACAAGTGTCCAAGTATTTTTCTTCTCAATTTGTTCAATTTCCTCATTCATTGCCTATATCCAATCTTCATTTTATAAAGCATCTTTCACTGTCTTGGGCTCAAATTCACATAATAGACATGTGCCATCTCTCAACTTACTTTGTATCATAGCAGCAAAATCCTTCAACCCAATGATTTGATTAGAATTATAGTATCTCCTCAAATATTTTGCTAGAGTAGGCTCAGGCCTTGCTTCAGGTTCATTGTTTATGTTCAGTTTTGGTTGATTCTGAGACTCAACATCTCCATCAGATAGCTCAGCATTCACTTCGTGTTGCTCGACAAATCCACTTTGTGACTCAGTAGGTGCAGGTTGTTGCTCGACAGTAGGCTCAGGTAATGTATTAGAATATGCCTCATCTAGATATATGAATGATCTATAGCTTTCAAGCTCTTGTGTACTTTCAGCTTCATTCCTTTCTGCAAACTCATCATTTTTAACATTTGCACTTTCCACAACTTTGTTAGTATTAGAATTCAAACTTCTTTATGCTTTTCTTTTTGTTGAATAACCAATGAATATACCTTCTTCACCTTTAGCATCAAGTTTTCCATTTTTATTGTCCTTCAATATAAAACATTTACTTCCAAATACTTTAAAGTACTTTACACTAGGTGCATAACCATACCAAATTTCATAAGGTGTAGCATTTGTACCTTTCTTGACTTGAACTCTATTTAGGGTATAGAATACAGTACTTACAACTTCTTTCCAGTATTTCTGTGCAACATTCTTCTCCATCATTAGTGTTCTTGCACAGTCCATGATAGATCTATTCTTGCGTTCAGTAATACCATTTTGTGGAGGTGTCCTAGGTGCGGACATCTGCCTCTTTATTCCTTGGTCATTGCAGAACCTATTGAACTCATTAGAAATAAACTCTCCACCTCTATCAAATCTTAAGCATTTCAAACTTTTTCCTATTTCCTTTTCAACTTTAGCTAAGTACCATTTAAATAATTGGAATGCATCATATTTTCTTTGAGAAACATTACAGTCATCATCCTTGAATAATCATCAACAAACATAAAAAAGTATCTAGCACCATAGTAGCTTCTTTCTCCAATGGGACCATAGAGATCAATATGGACTAATTCCAAATTTTTTTCTGAAGTATGTGTTTTACTCTTGAAACTAGACTTAGTCATCTTTCCTAGTTGACATTGTTTGCACATTGCATTCTCAGGTTTCTTTAACTTAGGTAGCCCTCTGACCCTTTTCAATTTACTTATGCTTACCAAGTTATCAAAGTTCACATGACACAATCTCTTATGCCATAACCAAAACATCATTGTACTATGCAAAAAAACATGTTTCTTCAGATAAATCCAAATAGAACAAGTTAACTTTAGTCTGATCACCACTTCCAACTAGTTCTCCAGTAGAGTCATAGATCTTTTGTTTTCTGTGATGGAACTCAACTCTGTAACCAAAAATGTTCAGCTATGCAACACTCAGCAAATTGTAATTAAGATCATCAACCCAATACACATTATCACATCTGATTTTGTCAGTCAAGTTAATCAATCCTTTACCTTTGATGAGACATGGTGCATCATTACCAAATTTTACATATCCTCCTTTGCATTGGTCTAGGGTTTCAAACTTATCCTTGTCACCAGTCATATGATGGAAAAAACTACTATCAATGATCCAATGATCACCTTTAATCTTATAAGAAATTAATGCAGTTTTCTCATCATCATCAGAATCTTCTTTCATTGCAACATAAACAACTTCTATATCATTGTCATCAGAATTGTCAATATCATTGTTAGAAGTTTCTTCAACAATATAACAAGATTTTTTACCTTTGTCTTTGTAATCCTTATATTTCCTGAAGCCTCAGTCATCCTTTCTATCTTTGTATTCCTTGTATTTTTTGTCCTTTCTTTCATCTTTTTCATTCTTATCAGTACATCTAGCAGCTATATGACCAACTTTATTGCATGAAAAACAAATGATAGGAAGTTTACCTCTGTATTTTCCTTTTCCTCTGGACAACCTTTTTGCCATAAGTGCTTTGAGTTCTTCAAGATCATCATCAGTAGTGTCACTATCACTATTCACAAGATTCTTTCCTTTCTTAGATTTATTGAGGACCAACTGAGATATGAAAGAAGAATCAATACCTTCTAGATTGTAGTTATCATAATTTGACATTTCAAATGTAGTAAGTTTGTCTATCAGATTTTCAAGATTCAGATTATTGTTAGGAGTACATCTCAGTTCTTGAATTGTAGAAACTCTAATAGCATATATAGGAAGTAGAGTTATCAGTACCTTTCTCATAATAGTGTTCTCATCTATTATTCCATTAGCTCCTCTAATGGCATTTACAACTTCTTTTACTCTACCATAATACTGATTAACATTTTCACCTTCTTGCATTTTCATTTCATCAAACTTACCTCTTAGACTTTATGATTTATCTCTCACCACATTTGTGTCTCCACCATAGATAGTTGCTAATTTATCCCACATCTGCTTTGCATTTATGCAACTCTTTATATCATCAAACTCTGAATAGCTCAATGAGGATGCAATCTCCAACATCGCTTGATTGTTCTCTTGCTTTTCTCTTAGTTGTGTAGCTGTGAGAGGAGTAGTAGGTGGTACATAGGCATTTTCAATAAGTCTCTTAGCATAATCTCCAATACCAGGCAGATGCAATTTCATCAAACTCTGCCATGCAGGGAAGTTATCTTTTTTCAACTTCAGAACCTCCTTTTTACACATCTTGATATTTTTGCTCCAAGTACCTTCAAACTATTTTTAGGAGACCAGAGCTCTGATACCAATTATTAGAATGAATTTATAATAACTGAGAGGGGAGGGGTGAATCAGTTATCCTTAGGTCTAGATGTACGAAATAAAAATTTCTGTATTATAAACAATTCAGAGCTACTTGACAACAGTAGCATATGTCAAAAACTTAATCATGCAGTTTACTATTTAATGTAATTAGCTTGTAGAAACATAACAGTAAGAAAAACCATAAGCATTCACACAAGTTGACACAAGTATTTAATGTGGAAACCCAATATGGGAAAAACCACTAGTAACATGATACCAAGTTTCACTCTTCTGAAGTGAGCTCTGTGAGGAGCCAACCCTGTTAAAGGTTACAATAACACACTATTAGGTGTGACCTGGTTAAAGGATTTAATCACCCTATCAGGAGTGGCCTTGTTAGAGGAATTAGAACATTCCACCTAAATGTCACCTTGCATAGAGGATTTATACAAATGACTGTTAGGTCAACCTTGTTAAAGGATTTTAACTGATATAATGGTTAGAAAGTAATCAACAGTTGTGATCTGATACATACAACTTACTTTGCAAATTCAGGTCCAATTACAACTCTGATGCTAACTTACTAAGTGGCCTGCATTGTCATTTCAATCTTCTGATCTGCTTGGAAATCCATCAAGAAATCACACGTGCAACTTTCTACTTCTGTGTTCAACCTTCTCTTCTAGGTCATGCCAATCAGTAAATCAACTATGCAATCCTCTTGCATAGACATATGTACATCAATCCGTACATCCATATTTTAATGAATAACCCCTTGAGGTTATCGTATACCTCTCTATCTAGGTCAGATAAATCTTTTCCGCTTAATCAAGATCGTAGATCTTAGGTTAGGTCAGATCCAATGGATGATTCCATCATTACATTACATTTAATTCTCTAAAGTAGTCTCTAATTAAATCTTGAATCCATGCATTAATTATAGTTATCCATGCATTAAATAACATGGATCAATCTTTAATTAACTTTACATATCCCAATAAAATTCACTATGTTGGCCAGAGATCTCAAATCTCATCATTAATCCAAATACTGCAAGTCGGCCAACATCTGTGATTTGCTCGACAATCACTATTTCCACTTGGAAATTTCACTGGTGCTTGACACTGAACAAACTTGCTTGGCACAAGCTAGAATTGCTCAGCACAAAACAACTAGAAAAATTGTCTTTGAAAGATAAACAACTAATTACATTGCTAGAGTGCCAACTGATCAAGTACCCTTTTATTTGCCTTAACTCAACCTTTCACTTGATCTTCTTGTTAAATCTTCTTCATCAATCAATAGATATGGTACTCAAACAGATAACAATAGTCTCACTAGTTAAGGTTTGACATCAATGACAAAATAACAATTACTTTCATTGTCACTTTCCAACACATATATGATAGGGTAAATGGATGAAGAGCTAGGAATGATTGGCATGGTTGATGGAGGCATATAAGGACCCAATATGGATGGAAGGGATTAATACTTTATCTTTCGGATATAGGGACCAAAAATGGATTTGGAGGATGGTTAAGGTATATGGTTATGTTTAAATGGAGGGATATAAGGTGTATAAGGGATATCAACATATTTAGAGTGAGCTATATTGCCAAGGCCATCATCTTTAATATTTATCTTTATACCCATACTCTCATCAATATCTTTGATATGATAAAATGAAGCTTGAGGAGAATTAGTATCATGAAGAGGATTAGGATGAATGATTGGTTTTTGAGGTAGACATAGATGAACATGACAAGGAGATGATGGGATACTTTTATATTGACATGGAAGAGGATCATTGGATGGTGTGAAAAGGGTAAATTTGTCTTAGTTTTCAATAGGCTCATTGGGAATGGTGGAAGGGATATCCCAATCTTTCTCAGGACATGGATAAGATATAATACTTGGAGGGATACTTTGTTCTTGATATGGGAAGGTATCATCTAGAAAGAAGTGAAAGGGTATGAAGGGATCATCTCCAGAATCTAGGGATATGGAACTTTGATCAAATGTTTGATATAATTGGATACTATCTTGATCTTGATCTTTACTAAGACTTGTTTCTTCACATTTTATATTACCCTCTTGACATGGAGCCACTTTTAAGGAAAAGGTAGGAGTTTGTATATGCATGGGGGATTATTGAAGGGATGGTGGGGGATAATTTCAAATAGGTATGATGGACATTGAAATACATGATAACTTGGGATCTAGGATTTTTGAATCCTGGGAGAGACTTGCATCAAGATGTGGATTAACTTGGATTTATTTTAGAGAGAGCACTTGAGGGTCAACATGGTCAAAATGAAAAGTTTCATCATTAGGTTCATTGTTTGATAGAGGTAGTGTGAAATGTTGTTGTAAATATTTAAGAGATAAAGGAATGGTAGAATAAGTGGAGGTGACATGTGGACCGTTTCTAGACATAGGTTCATGATTTTGATCATGTTTGGGATTAGTGTCTTGTTCTTCATTAAATAAATCATTCAGATTTTTCACTTCGATTATGCCATCATCAATAAGATTTTGGACTTTATGTTTCAATTCCATGCAATTAATTTTTTTATGTATATTATGTCAATGGTATGCACAATATGTACTAAATAATGTAAATCCAGATGAGTTCACTTGAGGCAATAGTATGAGATTGTGTTCAAGAAGCTCTTTTAATGCTGACTCGAGATTGTTCCAAAGGGATAAACTTTATATCCAAGGGATATTTGGGTTCACTTGTGTTTGTAGAAGAAATATTGGATTCAAGATTTTTCTTTTGATTTTTAGCCCTTTGTTGTTTCGTTTAAGTTATTTATTTTTGTATTACTTGAATTTCTACATTAACTATGATCTTATTCATTTTTGAAAGGTATTTATTAGACATTGTTGTTATTGGCTCATTTCTAGCCTATTTTATATCATGAACCTAACTCTTGAGACCTTGGATTTTTTGAACGAAGAAATCCATGGGCATGTATGATAGAACTCTAGATCTATTTTGACTAAAAAGAAACCTACTTCAAAAAGGGTATCTAAAAATGCTTTTAGTTGGCTTCAAGATTTCTGCAAATGCTCACTATTTTGATATGATAGTTTATAGGCAATGTTTTACTATTTATAGGAGCTATTTTAGTGTTTATAGGTGCCAAAAATCTGTGTATAGGCACAAAAATACATAATTTTGCTTCAATTTTGTGAATTTTAGAGATTTTTGTCTTAGTTTTGATCTTAAATGGATATTTTCTTTTGATTATTTGGCTCATCAAATGTAGCAAACACAAGAATATTTATTTTCTTTCCCTAAAATCCACACAAAAGTGTATGTTCTCAATTGTTTTTATAGGGAATTCACATGAAAAATACTTCAAGAAATCTACCTATGGTCATTTTTGGCTCAACCTAGATAAAATAGGTAGGCTTACTACTTACCTGGGTTTTAGTAAATATTATTTTCAAAGAGATTTTTATTTTATCTCTCTTACAAGAGCTTCCCACCAATGCTAGGGAGGTTTTGTGCAATCCGAGAGGACTACTTGAGGAAGGCTATTTTTCAAATCTCTTTTTCCTTCACCACATTAAGAATGAAGGCATTTCATTTTATAGTGGGTTGGATTACCATGGAAAAATGGTTGTATCTAAGTTTGGGCTGTCCCTTTCACCGACCTCATTAAGGAAAGTCTCAGGAGGCTAGCCCACTATGTCTTGAAAATGAATGTTCTACTTAAATAAAAATGAGATAAAGGTAGGTCTAGGAGTTTGATCACCCTAAGAAGAGTGAGAGTATATCCATATTACCCTTATTCTCCAAACTCAATAGACATGGTGTTTATTTTTAGACCTAAAATCACCTTGAAAAGGTGAGAGAATAGGCCTAATACCCTTGTTCACAAGAAAATGAGGTCTTCCTAATTATTCTATGTGTTTGAAACTTTGAAATTTGTCAAAATCAGAAATGAAAGGTACATTTAAGATGAAGAGTTTATTGTGTGTGCCTTGTTCAAATTTGTGCACATTTTTAAGAATTATTATTTTTACTACACATTACCTTGGTGATTTTTCCAACTCCTAAGCACCCTCTTCCATACAGATTAGTTCATCACAAGACAATAAAAAGGGTAGGAAATATAAGGAAAATGATAATTTGAATGAATCTCTTTAAAAAGGAGAAGCATTCAAAGACATATATTTTTTGTGTTAGCTAGGTATTTTTCAAGAATGGAAGAATAATGATCATAAGACTTAGCTTCTTCTTGAACTATAAATCGAGTCATTTTCCCAATTTACCCTCTCGATACTTGATAATTGGTTTTTAAATTCTTTCCTTGTGTAGAAACCTGGTATTGCACATATGAGCTTCTTCAATTTGTTTCCTTTAGCCATCTCCAAGTCATCAAAACATCAATTGATCATCCAATTTTGAAAATTTTAAGCGCAAATTCATATACGCTATTAAATTTTTCATAGGTATTGAAATTTTATGCATAGATGTTGAAATTATATGCATAGGCACTACAATTCTATGCATAGGTGCTGAAAATTTATGCATAGGCACTAAACTTCTATGGATAGGTGCTAAAATGTATTTCATATGTGATAAAATTTATTGCATAGGAACTTAGGCACTAAAATTTTCTGTAAAAGTACTGAATATGTTTTCCGAACCTACAAATGTCAATTTTGAAACCAAAATCTATCAAATATGTGAGGCATGGGCCCCACGATGGGTGCCATTTATGTCTGTGTAAACTTGCAATTCAAAAACCTACATGAAACATTAATTCAATCACAATATCAATCCAAGTTCAATAGATCTATACTAATTAACTTTCAAATTAAAATGATTAAGAGCATCTCATGGATCTCTAGCTAAAAGGACTACAAGAGTACTCTCAGATACAAAGAAATCCTAAAGTGACAACTTCTAGAATGAGAATATGGATGATATACGATGATGAATTGATGAAAAGATAAGTTAATTGATGCAAATTAAACTAATCTCCATGATCAAATCCTCCTAAAAACTCAAGATAATTTTCTATTATGATGTTACTAAATGCAATTACCAATTTGCCTCCAAAGATAGTGGATGCAAACTAACTATAACTATGATGCTTGAATGAAATTGGATGAATTTGGTATTCCAAGATCCTTTCCTCTAATTATGCCTCATATTTATAGGATTTACCTAGGGGTAGGGGGTGAGTTAGCTAACCAACATTAGACATAAGGTCAAGTTATGTTTGTTGAGGTGTCTCATTCGGAGGGACAAGGTTGATCCTTAAGATTGACTGGTCATGATAGAAAAATTTGTTGGTGATCCATGTGCTTGTTTTCCTCTTTTCCCATTGGTTGATTGATTTTTCATCATGTAGTGGTGGGTGAGGGATATAGGATTTAATTAATTCAAAATAATTAATTACTTTATCCATGATTGATTTATTGAATCAAATTTAATTAATTGATGAACTATGTGATTAAATGATTAATTCAATTACCTATTGATTTGATTTATTAATTATAATTAATTAAAAATGCCTTTTATTTGATTCATTTTTGCTTTGACCATTTTCAAGTGTATACAATAACATTTACTAATGTCTGATTACAGTTCCATATAAGCTCATAAATTGATCTGATACACTTTAAAACTCTGACTACTTTGTACCTTATTCTTTGCCAATTAGACTATCATATTGTTGTATATCTCCTCAAATCTATATTTTGTCACCTTTGCATGCTTCATACAAGAATTATCTCACTCCTTGAACTTATTGACCATTTTGGTCCCACATTAGATTCTTAGATCAATCGGCCATCAAGGGATTTTAGTTGAACTGATATGCGAAGCTAATCAATGCAAAGCTTCTAATCAAGTATATTGGTGTAACATCTCTCTTGTTTCATTGATATCAACATGCATTGCTTCAAGAGGATCAAAAGGATAAATTTTAGTTAGACTAGTCAAAGGCTTCCTTGAAATTTCAAAAAGATTATCCTTCAAGCTTCAAATGTAGTTATCAAAATAATAGGGCACAATTCTTGCCGATGGTTTTCATCATCATAGATATAATTGGCATCAGTGTTTAAATCATTCTTTCTGACAGTTCATGTTTCACTGATGAATGTCATCAGGATAGTTTCTTGTGAGTTTTGGCTATAGAAAACCCCTCAATAAGAAGCCCAGGTAGTAACAATAAATGATGGTTTTGGAAAGAAATCTTTGGGTCTTGAAAAAGAAGTTTTGTAGTGGGTATTGAATGATAGATCAGTTTTTCTGATGGTTGTTATTGTCATAACTTGTGCTATCCAGAATGATAAAATCTTATGGGCTGACACTGTTATCTAGGCTGATGTGTTTCATTAGAAAATGTTACACCAACATGTTTGGCTATGGATAAGATGGTGAGGTTTCATTTGGGAGAAGGGGGATGACTTCCACTAATGAGTTTTCTCTTTGATGTAGGTTACACTTTTGGAAGGGATCAATTTGTGTGGGGAGATAGTTTAAGTCTCACTGATGGGTTTCATCAAAAATAGTCACTCTGATACGATCAAGAAAGTAGTTATATAAGGATGGCCGACATCACTAGAGAAGTGATTATGTTCCACTGATAAGGTTCATAAAAAGTGACAAAGTGGCTAAGTCTTAAAACTTTTGAGTTTTTGGTGTTGTTTCAGAATTGTCTTTAGATTTAAAAGATACTTCTAGAACACTTTTCAAGATCCAAAGGTGAAAATGGAACAAAGGAAAATAAGGTTTTTTAATGATTTTTAGGTTATAGTAGTACTTTTGGAACTAGCGTCGGGTTTTTAACCTTGTTCTAGAAAAATCAAGGAAAGGAGGAATATTTTTGGTTTTGAGGCTAGTTTTAGAATCGCCTTTGGGTTTGTAAGCAACTTTAATAATTAGGGCCAATTTCTGACATCCAATGAAAAGCATTCAACAGGTCCCACTTTTTCCAAAAGATAAAGTAATTTGATATTCCTAAGGGGTTTTTGGAACTTAAAGGAACAAGTGGAACAAGAAAAGTCAATGGTAGGTTTTTCAAGTTGTTCCAAAACTAGGGATGGAACTTGAAGCTCAACATGGAACACAATGTCATTGGTAAAGCTTCTTGAAGATTATGTTGATAATTAGTATTTTCAATGTCATAGATTTCTCAACATAGGAGATCAAAAGTTTTATGGGTTATCTTCCAGCGATGGAGCTCTTTCTGATCAACTAATAGTGAATGATAGTCATTAGGATCATTGATGGAGGGATTTCCATGAAGTTCATTGATATAGAGATAAACATTAGGAACAAGAAAATCATGAGAGCTGATGGTGTTACCTATGCCAATGGTTTCCATTGGTAGGGTTATGCCAGTGGTGATCCTTCTTAATGGTGGGAATAAGTTCTCATTGGAAGGACTTTTTAAGTATCTCGTCGATCTTCAAAGGAGTTTTCTATAGGATTTACACACTCAGTGAGAGAGTTCTACTATCAGGAAAACTATTTACAATGGTCACAGTTTTCTCTAGCACCAATAACACATGATATTTTTGGTTGGACTCTTTCTGATAGGAGGTTGCAACATTAATAATTTCATCTACCTCTACAACTTATCTACAACTATCTAATTATTTGAACGATTCCATTACTCTTCAAAAGGGTCTTGATTTGATCTTCCCAGGTTTCCTTGCTCATTCATTTCTACAAATGGCTCTCAAGACAAGTTTCTACACACCAGAGGATAGATCATGAAGAATTTAGAGGACATAGCAATGGCAAAAGTCACTTCTTATGCTACTAGGGTATTCATTCTACCCCTCTTCCTGGTGCTTTTGAGATAAAATTGCATGCAGGGATCATCTTTCTTCTGATCTTTTCTCTCTTCTATAACATAACCCTAGTTAGGGTTTTGAAGCTTGATTGTTTCACTTTGAGTTATGCCTGATCTTTTAAGGCAATTTTGTACATTTTTTAAAGGGTTATTCTATGGTTCATTTTAAATAGTTATGCTCTACAACTATAATTTCCTTATGCTTTTCATTAATGAAATTTCCTATTTTACCTCATCTTTCCATTCTGGTATTAAGTGCTTGTTATTTTCTTTGTACTGAATGTTTCTTTCCTATTTCTTAAGTTTAATGTTGTATCTTCCTTTCCTATGAATTCTATGAAGGAGTGTATTTTTCTTGTAGCATCTCATTACTTCTAATTTGCATGAGTTTTTAGGAAATATATTAGAGTTGAGATTAGTGTATGTTTTGGGTATTTCATTGATGTTAAGTGCATTCCTAGGTAGAGAGAGTATCGATGATTCAATTTGGTGCATCACCTTTTCCCTTTTTATATTTCCCTTTCAACATCTCCTTCTCCCTTTTCCTCAAAAGTAGTTTTAGGTGCATCCTAATTGTAGAGGGAGCCAACCTTCTCCATAGAATCAATCTCGCTTGTCAAGTCCCACACTTTTATGTTGTTTCCATTTTTCATGAGGTTTCCTAGGTTTCTAACCACCATCTAGGAAAGGGTGAAATTTTTTGTGTTAATAAAACCCTAATCTAAATATTTTATAGGTTTGCTACCACAGATTTGATCTTACATGTTGGTTAACCAAAAATGGTCTAGCAAAATGTAACACATTTGACCAAGTCAGCCAAATCCTCCATATAATTTTGATTCCCTCCAAAAATTTTCAAATCATGAATCTAATTATGTATGCTATCAGTTTTTTTTTATCATGATGGCCTGTTACTATACTAACTCCAAAATATGCTTCTTAGATATTTGGAACTCCTTCAGGTCTCCTCACTGTACCTTCAATATCTATTTATAGCATGTTTATACATTCAATATAATCCCCTTTTATGTGCACTAGAAAATATTACCTTGGAAATTCTCATTGGACCTCTTTGTATAATCTACTTGTACACTATGTTCTTCAAATTGTACTTAGTTAAATCTCTAAATGTCTTCTATTATGAATTCCTATAGTGTTGCACACGTGTAATACAAGATTCCTTTCCATGTAGTTTCTATTAATGAAAACATACAACCTCTATCAACCTTCTATATATAGGGTCTCTAGCCAACAATCTACCCCTTTGGCATTGATAGCAACACTTAGTGAAAAATTCTCTAAGTGTCCAACACACTAACTACACAGAACTTATACTTCTCCAAAAATATCCAAAAATCACTTCCTTTGAGAAAAATAAACACATACACATAACGTATTTTTCAATCTCCTATACTCCCCCTTTGACATCAATGGAAAAGGCTAGCCAAAAATGTCCTATAATATCCCTTAGACTAAGTCTACTGAAACTTATATACATGCAAAATTTTGTTTAACTTACATTAGATTGAAACTATCAACACTTATGGTCTTCAAGTAGATCATTTTCCCATCCTTTCTTGAGACTACTCAATACTTATATGTGTCCATGGAATAGAAAATTGTTTTCTTCCATGAATGATAAGTTGATAGGTTTAGAAGTACCCATGACATGGTATTTCTCTTTTACTGCACTAAATAAAGTTTGAAGTTTGGGGGAAATAAAAATTCTCAATTCACAAACTATTACAATAATCTTCTCCTTATCCTTCTCCAAATTCTTAATCTTATAAATAAAATTAATTTCTTGACTTTATAACTTGATGCAAGGAGGGTAGGAATACCAAGGCCCAAGGCCCTCCCAACTATCCAAACCAACTTGCAAAACAAATAAGAAGAAACAACACCAAAAGGGAGAGAAGAAACAATAGAAATTTATATTATTTTATCAAACATCATACATGTCGGGTTGTAAGGCCTTCCCAGTTTTGGCAATATACATTTAGATATTTGACATAATAATCTTCATACATGGGAGGTCACAGACCTATTATCCAAATTTTCTAGCCCCCATCTCTATTCCCCCAATGATGCATCCCTAATCTAAGAACATAAATCCAAATATATACAAGAGTCCACCAAAAAGCTCGGTAGTCACATCCTAAAGATCCAACATAGGAAATAACAAAGACCCAGATTTAGGTCCACACACATCCCAATGAGAGATACCAATATTAATTACACTATGAAAATTAAATGAAGAAGTTAGCTAGAAGATCCAACATCAAACTACACAACTTGGTTAAAGCCAATAGAGCACTAGAGACAACTTAGTGAAAAGACAACTGAGCACACATACAAATCGGTGAAGCCCACTGAGTAACCAAACAACTATTGAGACCCATCAGTAAAGCATGCCACCAAGAACAATAGAAACAAGTAACTAAGCCTGAGCACAGAACAAACAAGTCTTCATTGAGTGAACAAAAGCAGTTACTGGGCAATTTACCGAGCAGTCTTCAACAAGCTACCAAACCAAAACAAACATATTTTTTGTCGATACAGGATTTCCAAGAGCCCAAGATTATCCTACATCAAAAACCTGGGGTTAAAATAAATTATTCTCCAAATCATGAGTCATGTACAACCTAAATTGAATCCAACTCAAATTGAGAAATCCAAGATGATTTCTCAATCGGCCTACTCTTCCATTTTACCAGATATTCCATGTAATCCCTTCCTCTTGTACTTCTTCCATCTCTCTATTTCAAAACCTTCTCAACTTCCTCTATCTATTTCTTAGAATAATCACTCGGTACTGTCACTTCTTCATCAGGTTTGTGATACTCATATAAATCTGAAATATTTAATATACATGATATATCCATTTCATCAGGTAATTCTACTTCATAAGAATTTCCATTGTCAAATATTCTCAATATTTTGCTAGGACCAAATTTCTTCATTTTCAATTTACCATATGTTCCAATAGGAAATCTTCCTTTTTCAAATGAACCATAACTACATCACCAACTTCAAATTTTTTATATCTCCTTGATCTATTTGCACTATCCTTGTATTTCTGATTACTTTGATCCAACTTATGTTTCACTTCCTCATGCATTTTCTTCTTAAGCTAAAGAAATTTCTCTCTTTCATCACTTCTCTTTTCTTCTCCTTCAATATCTCTCAAGTCCAATAAACCTCTCAGTTTTGTGCCATTAACAATCTAAAAAGGTGTCTTTCCAGTACTTCTATTCACTAAATTATTATATGCAAACTCTTCTTCTACCAATATCAAATCCCAATTAATCAATGTGTCTCCAACTAAGAATCTTAACAAGTTACCCAAACTTCAATTTACAACCTCTGTTTGTTCATTAGTCTATGGATGAGATGTAGAACTATACTTCAACTCAGTGTCCAACTTCTTGCAGAGTGTTTTCTAAAAATAGCTAACAAACTTACTGTCTCGGTCAGAGATGCTACTCCTTGGTAATCCATGCAATATGACAATCTCCTTAAAGAAAAGATCTTCTATATGTACTGCATCTTATGTTTTCTTACATGGTATGAAATGTGTCATCTTAGAGAATCTATCCACAACAACAAATATGGAATCATTACATCTTTCTATCCTCGATAGGCCAAAAACAAAATCCATGTTGATATCACTCCAAGGTTTCTTAGGAACAGAAATCATTGTATACAATCCAATATTATAACTTACTCCTTTTGCAACTTGACAAACTCCACAACTTTTCACAAATTTTTGAACATCCTTATATAATTGAGGACAAAAATACCTTTCCTTAAAAAAACTCAATGTCTTATTAATACCAAAATGTCCCCCTAAACTACTACTATGTTTATCCTTTATCAAATTAGTTCTCATTGATCCTCTCGATATGCACAACTGAATACCTTTGAACAACATATCTTCTTGAATGAAATAGTCTTCATACTTAGTTGGTTGATTCGGAATAGGTGCTCTACACACTCTCCACTGCTCAGAAAAATCATGATCATTTTCATACAAATGCTTCATGTCATCAAAATCAAGAACCTCAGTTCTCATTTCAGTCAACAAAGATCTTCTTCTACTTAATACATCAACAACTCGGTTAGAAACTCCACTTTTATGATTTATCACAAATGTGAAACTCTACAAATACTCTACCCATTTAATATGTCTCTGATTCAAGTTATTCTAACTACCCAAATCCTATAAATATTAATGATCATTATATAATACAAATTCACTCAGAATCAAAACATGTCTCCATTTATTAAGAGCTTGAACAATAGCATATAATTCGTGATCATAGATAGAATATTTCCTTTTAGCATAATTCAACTTTTCACTAAAGAAAGAAACTCGTTTACCTTCTTTAGTCAACACAAATCCTATTGCACTTCCACTTGCATCACATTCAACTTGAAATACCTTATTAAAATCAAGTAAGGTTAAAATAGGAAATTCAACAACCTCTTGCTTCAAAGTCTTTAAACTCTTATCAACTTCACGTGTCTATTTGAATTCTATTTTTTCTCCTCTCATTGTCTCAGTCATAGAATTACAAATAGAACTGAAATTTTTTATAATCTTCCTGTAAAAAATTATCAATCCATGAAATGATCTTACCTCACTAACATTCTCATGTGTAGGCCAACTAAGTTTAAGTTCAAATTTCTCAGGATCCATCTTCAAAGCATCAGCTGAAATCAAAAAACCTAAGTACAGAAGTTCTTCTTTCATGAAGGAACACTTTTTCAAATTTATAAACAACTTTTACTCTTTCAATCTCTGCAATACTTGTCTTATATGCATCAAATGCTCTTCTCTAGTCTTATTGAATATGAAAATATCATCCAAGTATACAATGAAACATTTATTCAAGAATTTCTTCAAAACCTCATTCATTAACCTTATAAATGTACTTGGTGCATTAATTAAACCAAAGGGAATAACCAACCACTCATATAAACCTTCTTTGTCTTGAAAGTAGTCTTCTATTCATCACCTTTTTTTATTCTGATCTAATGATATCCACACTTCAAATTAATTTTGGTAAAATTATTTTCTCTACTCAAACAATTCATTATATTATCCATCCTTGGTATAGGAAACTTATACTTAACTGATATCTTGTTTATTTCTCTTGAATCAGTACACATTCTCCATTCTTCATTCTTCTTAGGTGCTAACATTGCTGGTACTATGGACATGGACTCAAACTTTCTCTGATCAAACCCTTGTTTAATAAATCTTGAATTTTTCGGTTGAGTTCCTCATTCTCAATTGGTTTCTATAAGTGTAGTGCCTTGTTTGGTAAAAAATCTCTAGGAATAAAATCCATGCAATGAATAATATCTCTCATTGATGGAAAACCATTAGGTACATTATCTAAAATGATCTCCTTGTACTTGGTAAGCAATTTTTCAACTTCTATAGGAACTTCATATTTTGTGTTCTTACTCAGTTTGTTAGGAATCAAAGAATAAAAATATCACTTCTTTTCAAATCCTTAACAAACTATCTAGCTTCCATAAAAAAAAATTTCATAGATGTACATATCTCACCAACATATTCTTCAACTAAAGGTAACAAGATTTTCTTCTTACCATCAACCCAAATAGTATATCTATTCACTCGTCCATCATGTATAGCATGTATATCATGTTTCCAAGATCTACCCAACAAAATATGACAACAATCCATTGGCATAATATCGCACAACACCTTATCATAATACTTCCCAATTTTTAGATTCACAAAATATTTCTCACTTACCATTAATGTATGCTCATCCTTGATCCATGAAATATGATAGGGCTTCGGGTGATTCATTATTTCCAACTGAAACTATGTGACCATTTCCTCAGATGCCAGGTTCTTCGAGCTTCCACTATCAACAATTACTTTCCAAAATTTGTCTAAAACTTTATATCTAGGCTTGAACAAAAATTTTCTGACAGGATCTTTCTTATTATTCTCACTCCATGGTATCCTTCTAACTATTAGGTTTCCCTCCTTCTTAGGTTCATTCAGTGACTCTTCTTGGACCAAAGCATTTCTGCTACTACCAAATTTCTTTCTTGCATGTGTGCACTCAAAGGATTTATGTCCTTCCTCACCACAATTGTAACAAGTTACTTGGAACCCTCTTCTACTATAACTACATCATGAATAGTTTCCTCTTCCTCAGAATGAACTTCCACCTTTCAATTTGGTCTTTCCTTTGTCTTGATTTGTCTTGTCTGGTTCAGATCTATTGTTTTCACCATGAGATCTACCTCTTCCTTTAGGGAATCTACCACCTCTTCCTCTTTTCCTTTGTTCGTATATTTTGTTCAATTTCTCCTTAGCTTTTAGGGAAAACTGATATGCCTCTTCAATGCTCTCCATCTTTACCAAGATGATCTCATTTTTTATAGAACTTCTTAATCCATTCAAATACATTTCTATGCTTTCCACTTCATCTTTAGCATGTTCAAATCTAGTGCCTAATCTATAAAATTCCTTAGTGTAATTTTTTACCAAGATATCTTTCTAATTTAAACTTTGCATTCTCATTACTAGGTTAATATAGTAATCACAAGGTAGAAACTTTCCTTTTAATTTTTTTACCATCTTATCCCATACCTAGATATTTTCTTTATCCTTCTTCTTGTGATTCAATTGCAGATGCCTCCACCATAAGGATGCATGACCTTTCAACTTTGTACTTGAAATCTTTACCTTTTTCTCCCCTGATACATTCTCATACTCAAAGTATTTTTCCATCTCAGTTATCCAGTCTATCAACTCATCAGAATTTAAATTTCCACTATACTCAAGAGGATGAAACTGAGGTGTGGACTTCAATCTTATCAAAGCTCACATGGTTCTCTCTTCTTACTAATCCATCGCAGGGGCAGGTGTGGCTTCTCCTTGCACATCTTCAAATTCATCATCACTAACATCTTCAAGATGTCTTCCTCTGTGCTAAGCTATCTCAAAAAATTCCAATCTTGCAAAAATCTATCTTAGTGTATCAGCTAGACCTAGATCTTCATTTCCTCTCCCATGAACCAGCTTGAAACCCTCTACAATTGTAGGTTAGATCACAATCTGCTACGCCACATCAATATCAACCAACACAGGTTAGAGCTTACAAGAAGGAACCTAGATCTAACCTTCACTCTGATACTAATTGATGCAAGGAGGGTAGGAAGACCAGGGGCCAAGGAACTCCCAGCTATCCAAACCAACTTGAATAAAAACTCAAAAGAAACAAAACACAAAGGGAGAGAAGAAATAACATAAGTTTATATTATTTCATCAAACATCATACATGTCAGGTTGTAAGGCCTTCCCAGTTTTCACCATATACATTCAGATCTTTGGTAGAATAATATTCATAGATGCAAGGTCATTGACCTATGACCCAAATTTTCTTACCCTTATCTCTATTCACCCAATGATGCATCCCTAATCTAAGAACATAAAACCAGATATCTACAAGATTCCACCAAAGAGGTCAGTACTCAGATCGTAAAGACCCAACATAGGAAACAAAAAAATCCCAGATTTAGGTCCACACACATCCCAATGAGAGATCCCAATATTAATTACACTATGGAAATTAAATTCAAAAGTCATCTAGAAGATCCAACATCAAAATACACAATTTGGTAAGAAGCCAACTGAGCACCAGAGACAACTCGACGAAAAGACAACCAATCACAAAGACAACTTAATGAAACCCACTAGTTAAACAAACAACTACAAAGACCCACTGATAAAGAACACCACAGAGCACAATAGAAAGAAGCAACTGAGCCCACGTGGAGAACAAAAAATTCTTCTTCGAGCAAACAAAAGTAGTTACCAAGCACTTTATCGACCAGTCTTCAACAGGCTACCAAACCAAAACAAACATATTTTTGGTTGATAGAGATTTTTCAAGAACCCAAGATGCTCCTGCATCATAACTCTCATGTAGAAGCATTCAAGGGGTCAAATGCTTGAGCAATCTTCCCCAATTTGATTTCACTATCTTGATTCTACTTCTCAATATCCTATACAAATTGAACCTTACTAATAAACATGACTTATAGATATTCTGACCTTCATTAAGAGCATTCTAAATCTCTTTAACATGGGTATCAAATTTTATTCAGTCACATACTAAGGCCATTTTTAAGTCTAATAACCTTTTTTCACTTAATTACCTATTGACCTTTACTTCAATAACACATTCAAATGAATTGAAATATGTACCTACTACTTGTAATAGATTCTATACCTATTTAGAAGGGGTCAATGTGTCATCTCTAACATGAGTGGGCATCAACTTCTCTAGTATTTCAAATGCCTCTTCTAAGAATTTTTTTGTCTTTCATATGATGTTCTAGTATTTCTACTCTAGCTTGGGAATGAGCTAGTTTAGTTAAATTCAAACTTTGTATTGGTGAAAGTAATGATATACCGATTGGGAATAAATATTCACCTATGTAAATAGTGTCTTTAGAGATAAAATATTCTACTTCCTTAGTAGTTTCTCTTTATTTTCCCTTACCTTTCCTTTCACTGGGTATCACCACCTTTTTCTCCTTGAGCTCCTTAGGTTCTTCTACAATGAATGATATTTTATCTAACATATGATCAAGATCAATCTCTCCTACTTCAATTGGTTCCTCTTCCTCTTTAGCCTTCTCATCTTCCATTGACAACATTTGATCTTAGAGGTTGAATAACCTCTACCATTTTTTGTCTTTGTTTCCTTTCCTTTCTCTAACTCTATCTCTTTTCCTTTTCCTTTTATGTCCATGGTGCCCTATTGGTATGTTGCATCTTTATTAGTGACTTGATATATCATTTTTATTTTTATTATGACCATCTCTAATTCTTTCTATGTGCCTATCACTATTTGTTGTTCGACCTCTGGAACATCAGGTACACCTGTCACATTAGGTACATAAACAACAATGAGAAATACAATGGGGATTGAGGTATCAGCTGTTCGAGTTAAATTCTATTGGATTTTTTGGAATTCATTTTTTTTCATTGATGTCAACACATGTTAAGTTGAAGTCTCAGTTAGATTGGTTGTCTCAGGCACAGGTGAGATTGATAGTTGTGTACGGACACTGTACCGACTTTCAAGGGATGCAAGCACAATTATGTATTAAGGGAAAACTTGGGATATTATATATAATGTCTCTTGAGTTTATGTTTCTATTTTTTTGGGTTACAATGGTTTTGGTGAATACTTTTTCATAATAGTGACAGAGAGTTGTGACAGTGCTAGTCACTAAGTTTTGTGGATAACTTTGGTGTGAGCATGTTTCATGTTATGCAAGCTTGGGGAGTGTTAGGAAAGACATTGAGGAATGTTTTTTATTATTCTTGGGTCACAAGACTCTTGGTGACATCATCTATGGCATGTGTTCTAGAGAAGACCTATTTGGGGCTGACTTCAGAGATATAGCGTGTATTATGGATGAAGAGCATGAATTGTAGATCTTGGATTATATTTGATGATTTGTAATTGATGTTTACTTGTTCAAGGTACCGTGTGTATATTAGAAAGGAGTTATAAAATTATTTGTGAATTGGGGAATTCTTAATTCACCAACCTAATTTTTTATTGTAAACTTGTATAAATAAGAGTTGTTTTCTTGATTATGAAAGTGGATAGTGAAGTGTGGAAGCTGCAAGCTTGTAATTGAGAAGTCTGCTAGATGTAAAGAAGAGATTTTGATTGATTAACTTCATTGGAAGTTTTTAAGAAAGGTTTTTTCTATCAGTTAGTTCACTAGATACTATATCTTTGTATATTTGTATCTCAAATAGTGAGTCTTGAAGGTGGATTTAACCTTCTTTAGGAATTGAGCCTAAGGAGTGAACCTGTTATTTATCTTGAATCCTAATAGGGTCTCTCCTTTAACAAGGATTATGTAGTGTATGTAATAATCATCTCCTAATAGGGCTAAATATCCTAACAAGGATATTATACTTTCAGTGAATTGTTTTTGGGTTCTAATTCTCACTAGGGTTTTTCCCTTAAAAGGGTTTCCTTGACAACAATTGGTTGTGTCATGGTGTTGATATTATTGTGTTCAATATTACATTTATCATTTGGTTTAAAATTTTGATTTTATGAAATAAAACTAATTTCCCCCAGTTGTATTGGTGATCTATTATTGCTAACAATTGGTATTAGAGCTACTAGTTATTTTAGAGAAATCTTAACACGTTGAGGTGATCCTGAAGATGGCGTTCTATAGGAAATAAAGTCCAAAGTTTGACCTTGAAAACTTTGACAATTGGAAGAAAAAGATGACAAATCATCTGATGTATTTGGGAATTGAATACTAGATGATTACAAAGAAATCTGAATCGGTTAATACTGCAGATGAATTAGATAAAGCTAATGATGATGAAAATAAGTTGTTTTCTTGTAATATGGTTGTAAGAGAATCATTGATTAGTGCACTCTTTGAAGGTGAATTCGCAGAGGTTAAAGATTTGGATTCTGCACACGAAATTTGGTCAAGATTAGAGGCACTATATGAAGGAGATAAGTTTACTAAGCATGAAAAGTTACAGAATTGGAAGAAAAATATGGAAATACTTAAAATGAGAGATGATGAGAATGGTAGAACATATGCACAAAGGGTTACTGAGGTTGTAATAGGCATTAGAAACTCTGGGGACACCTACAGTGAAGAATAAGTGATCACAAAGATTCTTAGATCTTTGACACCTATTTAAAAAACTAAAGTACAAGCTATAGAGGAGATCATAATTTTTATAGAGAACTTCAAAAGAGACTTGTTGATTGCAAAATTAACTACTTTTGAGGCTACAAATCTAGGAGATTCATTACCTAAGGCTGAATTAGCATTCAAGGTGATTGTGCATAATAACAGAAAAACTTTATTAGGTTTTGTGAGCACTAGTAGAAGTAGCTTGTGAGAAGAGCTTGGTGAATATGCCAATGATTGGGAAAAGATACATGAAGAAGAGAGGAATTTAGATGAAATTATAGCTCTTATTGCAAGAAGAGAAAAGAGAGGTAAGGGTAATTTTGAAGGAAAGTTACCTCTGAAATGTTTTTCATGCAATAAGATAGGTCATTTTGTATCTAGATGTCCTACAATTGTTCCTAAACATAAATATAAGTTTCATAGACCTAATTAATCCAAGGATAAGGAATTTTTCTATGCTATTGAAGGTGTTCTTGATGATGATGTTGTGGATTAAGATAAAATTGGATTTATTATTATCAAAGATGATGAAACTATTCATGAAGAGAAAGCCCTCGTTTCACATGTTGAAAATAAATCTAAATAGATCATAGGTAGTGGTTGTTCACATCATATGACTGGTGATAGAAACAAGTTTTCTCAACTAACTAAATATGATGGTTGTGTAGTCAGGTTTGGTGACAATACTCCTAAGTTTATCATTGGAGCGGGATCAATTTCTCTTGATGGTAAAACTAATATTGATGATGTATTTCTTGTTGATGGACTTAACCATAAATTGTTGAGTGTTGGAAAACTTGTAGACAAGGGTTATCATTTGAATTTCAATGATGGGAAATTTTATATTGGAAGTCAGACATGATATTTGATCACATTTGGTACTTATTCAAGAGGTAATGTATTTGAGCTAAATACTACAAAAGTTTCTTGTTTTTTTGCGAAGGTTGATGACAGTTGGCTATGACATAGAATATTCTATCATATCAATTTTGACAACATTGTGAAAGAAAGTATGAGAAATTTCGTTAGAGATCTATCAAAGATTGTGAAACCTTCTAACATCATCCTAGAAAATTTATTAACAAAAAGTATGAAATACCCTTCACCATAGTAAGATCTTGGTCTTGTAGAACCACATAGATTTGTATGCACTAGATCCAACTTCCCTTTTGCTGAGTAAGATTTTCTTGGGTTACAAATTAATCAGGACACGATTGGTATTTTTATTTCTCAAACCAAGTATCTTAAGGAAATGTTGAATTTTTTGGAATGGAAGAGTGTAAACCTATTGGAACACCTATGGTTACTGGTTACAATATTACTACTACTAATGAATCTCAGAGTGTTTTTTAGACCAAGTACAAATCTATGATTCGAGGCTTACAATATCTAACTCACACTAGACAAAATATTGCTAATATAGTTAGAATTGTGGTAAGATATCAAGCATGCCCTAAATAGACTCATCTTTCTATAGTAAAGAGAATATTTAGATATCTCAAAGGAACACTGGAATATGCATTATGGTATGAAAATATGATGATTTTGTTTTGCATGCTTATACTAATGTTGATTGGGTAGGAAGTGTTGATGATAGAAATAGTACAAGTGGTGGTGCATTTTTTTCTTTGGAAAAAGGTTGGTTTCCTGGTTAAGTAAGAAGCAGGATTGTATAGCTCAATCTACTACTGAATCAAAGTATGTTGCTACTATTATAAATTACACACAGATTGTTTGGATGAATCAGGCGCTGGAGGATATTCAGATAAATTTTGAAGAGTCAATGGTAACTCATTGTGATATTAATAGCACAATGAATATGTCAAAGAATACAGTTATGCATTCAGAGACTAAATAAATTTAAATTAAGTATCATTTCTTGAGAGAAAAGGTTGTAGAGAATGAGATTAGATTAGAGTATATTAGCACACATGAACAAATAATAGATATATTTATAAAACCTTTTCCAAAGGATTCCTTTGAGTATCTTAGAGGTATGCTTGGGGTGAGAACCCCTCCTTATGAGAACTAATTGATGCAAGAATGCATAAGTCCAAAGGATTTTAGAGTTATAATATTTCTTGGATTTGATGTATGGATCCACTCATAAGGGGGAGTGATCGCAAGAACAAAATAGAACACATTTGGGTGTTTGTGCACTTGGTTGTTGCAGACCTGAAGATTTGAAAAAGATACACCTTGCAAAGGAAAGATGGTCAGAGATAAATTTATGTCACCCTTTTTCATTGATGTCAAACGAGAAGAGATTCAATGAAGAGAGTCAGTGGAAAATCCATACTTTTTTAGGGAGATCTATGAAGAGGATATTGAGATGATTGTATTGTGAGTGGTTCTTTTAGATTGATGGATTTTCTCATGTGTTTTCATCAATGCAAAAGTGGGAGATTTTTGGAATTGGCTTCTATTGGAGTTTTTTGAATTCATGTTTTGTCATTAATGTCAACATATGTTCAGTTGAAGTCTCAGTTAGACTGGTTGTCTCAGGCACAGGTGAGACTGACAGTCATGTATGAACAATGTATAGACTATTAGAGGATGCGAGAACATAAATGTATGAAGGGAAAAGATAGGCTATTATATCTAAGGTCACTTGAGTTTATGTTTCTATTTGTTTGAGTTACAACGGTTTTGGTGAAGACTGTTTGTAGAAAAGTGATAGAGAATTGTGACACTATTAGTCTCTGAGTTTTGTAAATATCTTGGGTGTGAGCACCTTTCATGTTATGAGAGCTTGGATAATTTTAGGAGACATGTTGAGGAATGTTTTCTATGATTCTTGCATGAAAAAAATATTGGTGACATCAGCTAAGACATGTGTTCTAGAGAAGACCCATTTGAAGATGACTTCAGAGATATAGCATGTATTATGGATGATGAGCATGAATTATGGATCTTGGATTATATTTATTGATTTACAATTTATTTTTACTTGTTCAAGATACCTTGTGTATCTTATAAAGTAGTTATGTAATTATTTGTGCATTGGGGAAGTCTTAATTAGCAGACCTAATTGCTTATTGTAAACTTGTATAAAGAAGAGTTATTTTCTTGATTAGGAAAGAGGATAGTGAAGTGTGAGATTATATTTGAGAAGTATACTGGATGTAGAGCAAAGATTGTGATTGATGAAATTCATTGCAACTATTTAAGTAAAGTTGTTGCTATCAGTCAGTTCACTAAATATTATATGTTGGAATAGTCCCAAGGATAACTGAGGGGGGGTTGAATCAGTTATCAGTTAATTTAATTATTTTCTCTTTCTTTAATTTAATTTGATATAAAGTAAATGCACATTCAGATAACACGATAGAGTACTCAATAATTTGATTACAGGGAAACCAAATAGGCAAAAACCCTAGTGGAAATTAGCATCCACAAATAACTGCACTAGTTTATAATGATCCCTGTTAGAAGATCTTACAACCCTGTTAGGAGTTGATCTTTACAACGCAAGAAGTACAGAGACTTGGACTAGGACAAAAACAATAATATATGACCAAATAAACTACCAATAATTGTAGATAAATGACCAAATTTGGTCACGTGATCAGTGGTAGTTTATTGCCGGTCATTTATCTCATGATCAATTTTATGAATAAACTATTTTAGTAATTTATTTGGTCATTGATTTAGTCATTTATTTGGTCATTTATTTGGTCATTGATTTAGTCATTATTTGGTCATTTATTTAGTCATTGATTTGGTCATTGAATTAGTCATTTATTTAGTTATATATTTAGTCATTTATTTAGTCATATATTTAGTCATTTATTTAGTCATTAATTTAGTCATATATTTAGTCATATTAGGGCACGATGGAATCAAACCACCATCCTCCTACTAGTAAAGTAGGCGCTCTTCCATTGAGCTAGTACCCTTTAAAGAATAATCATACCATTTCAACAAAAGAGGGTATTTATTGATCTGAATACCTGTAACAACATGCCAAATTTGAAAATCATGGAAACTCCTGCCTGTCTAGTATTTCTATCACTTCTACATAGAAGATTTGTCCTAGGCAATGCTTAGCACATCTTTACAAATAAATTTTACAAGAAACTCTGGGTGGTGAGAAAAGCCCATCATAGTGTAAATATTAAAAACTAACAAATTAGATATAATTTATCCAAAACTCAACAAACACTCTAGATATTATCAAAAAAATAAATCAAATGAAACAAAAATGACAGTGATCACTAATATGCAATAGAAAGCAACAAATACCAATACTCAACCATCTATCCAACTCCACATTGTTGCATTGGAAACTACATGTACCATGCTCATCTTCAGTCAAAAACCCACAATTTCTAACATAACAGACTAGTAACAACATGCCAAATTTCAAAATCATGGAAACTCCTGCATATATAGTATTTCTATCACTTCCACACAAAAGATTTGTCCTGGGAAATTCTTAGCACATCTTTGCAAATAAATTTTACAAGAAACTCTGGCAGGTGAGAAAAGCCCATCACAGTGGACATATTAAAAACCAATAAATCAGATATAATTTATCCAAAACTCAACAAACACTCTAGATTTTATCAATAAATAAGCTGCATAGTTTATCTACCTTTCATGGATCCTATCGAGTTGTCTTGGATCAGTGACAAGAACTTGCACTCCCATCAACATTTTTGTCTTCTAAAGATTGAAATCCAAACATGCAATTCTTTCTACGGCCACTCTTGTAGGAATTCCTTGAGCTTCTTGACCATTATTTAGGGCATAACCATTCAATAGATAGCTATCTTTAGACCCTTGTCCATGTGCCTTCAAAATATTGATACCTTGGAGAAAAAAGAAAAACATGATCATTCATAAGGAAGCATCCAAAAAATTGATTCAGTTATCCTAATCTACTGTCTATGTAGAGAAAAAAAATCATCTCCCCCAGGCATTTATATAGTCCCCTAGTTCCCAAGGAAGTCGATTCAAATAAGAAATAGCCATCGGACAGAGATACACTGGATTCTAGGAAATCCACTTGATAATGTAATCCTAAGTTAAGAAAAACCATGCCACAGAAAATAGTCTCAAACCATTCATTCAAAATATGGCCTAATGTAATCAACTTTATCAACACAGACTGTTCAGATATTACAATGTATTTCGATAGCTTGTTGCCTATCATTTTGAAAAATCATTCATTCCAAAATTCAATCTAAACAAAAGCATGTTGTAATCTAAACAATTTATGTTTTCTTTGCAAAATTGTTAAATTAATAAACAAGACTGATTATATTTTGAATTGTGATATGTAAAAAAACCCTGTTTAAATTTAAAATTCTTCTATATTGTCCCTTCCCAAAGCAAAGATGCAGTTAAAAATCTTATAATGCCAACACACATTCATATAACAACATACATAGCAGATAGAAAAGTACAAATTTCAAGAACATTATTTTACATTATACAGGAATCATTAAAGATCAATATGATCTTTCTAATTACAAGATACAAAATAATCTCAAATCATCCATTAACTTATATACACTTACGAAAAAAGATGAGGAAGATGGAACCTGTCTAAGGTTTGTGAATTTTTTTATTTTGGCATTTGCATGCTAATATTTCCTTTGTAATTTGTGAAACATTAAAGACTTTCTTTTGCCAGTTCTAATTCTCCCTATTTCCAAAAACACTTTGTTGGTTGAATTGATTACAAACCCAGGTTACCAAAAAAAAGGTTAAGTGCTCAGCTCTTGGTCTTTGCAAGCCGTTTGATACTATAGATTTGAATATTTCCAATTTATCTCTTGATTGAAAGGATTTGAAAAATATTAGGATCTTGCTCAATTTCTCCTTCACAATTCATTTCTATGTACTTTGATTATTTCTATGAGTTTTCTCCAAGACACCAAAAATTTTACATATTGGAGCTTCTTGTTAAAGCTTTTCTGAAAAGATTTTGAAAATATTTTAAACTGACTAAGATGCATGTATCATCTCTCCACTATTTTTCTTTTAATGTTTTGGGAGGATTTGTTAAATCAGTTTGGAATTGTTTTACATGCTACCATTATGAAGCCAGAGACATTCACACACTTATTAATCTTGGAAGCTCCTATCATGGAACCTTTCTATAATTTTTGGTGTCCTAGTTTTTCATCCCAAGAAACAAGATTATGTTGCATGGAACATTCTTGTTAAATAGTTTTCACAAACTTGTTTTTCTTTTGCATGTATTTATCTCTTTGATTCATATCCTTAGGGTAAACAAAATTGCTCCATGTGTTGTCACCTTGGGAGTATTAAGAAGGTTCCTTTCTTATCTTTCATTTTATGGTCAACAACATTTTTCAATTTTAAAATGCTTAGATGAAAAGACACAAACTACATGCAAATAGTGAGAATATAGATATTCATGAATCCCAAAGTAAATCTAATATGAGATTTAGCCTATTAAGCTATTAATTAAATTTATTTAGTATTTGAAACAGTAGTAACAACTCCACTAAGTGTATTCCCTCTGAGAACATCATACATTATGGATTTATCTTGAGTGTATAACTTTGCATTTTAACAAAGTTCCCTATAAATCTCAAATTTAATTACCTGTCTGGGTCAACAGTAAGAAAAACAAAATTTGGTAAGATACAATTTGCAACCTCAGAAGGATCATAATATGCACTTGTTGCACTTAAAGCCATCACTCCTGCAAGGTAAAAGCATAAAAAAATCAAAACAAATTAGATGTTTCAAAGCAGGTACCCACAATTTAAGCATAAGCCACTCAGATTATGCACTCTAGCAATAGAATGTATGAATTTGCCGACTCTTATTTTGAAAATAATCAAATAAATAATGCTTGACATTATTACTATCATCAGTTCTTGGTTTTTGATAAAAAAATTATGATGTCAGAAGTTCTACAATAACAAACCAAAGTTATATCATATAAATACATAACAAAATGCAATTCAGATCGTTTTCACAATATTGGTCCTCTCTAACTAGGTTTTCAAGCTTAGGCATGTCGGATCCCTAGGCCGCCATCCCAATCCCCTCTTCTCATCTACCTATCACCATAGGTGTCCCATTTTCACACTTATATATTTCCCTTCCCCAAAAAGGAACTCAGTTGAACGTAGCAAACTGCATGCCTTCATAGGCATCATAGCATGTCATAAATTTGATGTTGCAAAACTAGACTTCCATCCTGCAATGTGAATGTTTGCTCCATATGCATATTAATTTGTCAATTTATACAAAGTGACAAATTCACAATCCATTGACCCATGGAGTGGAAGGGCCTAATAGCTCAGATAAGAATGAAAAATTAAGAACTGGACAACCACCAGACTATTTTTAGCATGAGAATTTAGCTCACTAGAGTAGTACATTGAGTAATTTGACTAATTTCATTCATCTGAATTGTCATATATACCAAAAGTATCATCAGATTGTTACTAGTAGGCACTGATTCCATAGTAAGAAGTTTCAAATTTTCAATTAAACCTAGCCAGCAAAGTTAGTGCAAAGATTTCCAAATAAAAAGCATCACGAATGAAGAATAAATTATAAAAACACATCAAAACATGTAGAATACAACATCGTCAATGCTTCTTTTCCAGACACAGATTGACCATTTGGAAATGAATGAGTGAAGGACTTGATCAGTTTTGTAGCATATAAATAATGCATGTCAAGTGTAATTCCAGATAATTAATGGAAATTCTATCAGATTTGGACTGACATCCAAAAAGAAAAAAGAAAGGCCAAAAAGTAGTTAAAGTAAGAAAATATAGCCAACATAATCATCCTTTAGGCATTGAGACTATATGGAATTTTCATTTATCACACTTTCTAGGCATAGGCATACATCAAAGAGTCATAAAGAATAATAGTAAGTCATAACAAAAGAGCATTATGTTATTGAAAAGGGATCAAATAGCAATGCGCAATGCACATAAGTAGTACAAGTTGTACATAGATCATTAAAATGATGGGACTAAGGAATGATCATGAGAGACATTTGGCACACATTCTGGACAAATTAAGCATGGTAAAAAATCAAAGCTTTCATGTTTCACAAGAAAATATTAACACAATTTAACTTGGCCATAAAAGAATGGGATAAGACCATTTGAACATGCAAACTTGCATCCAATGAATTAGGGAACATATCTTTCAATTTTTTGATGTCAAAGATTGGTTGTAAGTAAAGTGAGGATTATTTAATTTAGGAAAACAGCTCAATCATTGCCTAAAATATAATCAAAGTTTGCATATATTCAATTTCTTTTCCAAGGGGCACCATATTCATTTTTTCACTGTGGCTGGCACAATTAGTGAATCTTTATATTGAAACCACCCTACTAACATTGGTCATAATATAAAAGACATAGCAGAGGCTCTTATAGGTCATAACTAAGATGATGATTGAGAAATCAAGGAGAATACATGACAGAGTAGCCAAATATGTTCAACCTTAAGATCTTTTAATCGACTATAGACACACTTTTCAAAGAGGTACTAAATCTGTCTCTAGGGGAGTATCATATAACCTTATTTGAGTAATTTCTAATATATCATCAATCTAAACTATTCCAGAGGCATTTCATAAGTGAAAACAATATTCCTTTAACATTAAGGAATTTTCATTTGCTAAATTTGATTCACATTTCAATAATTGAAATCCTATAAAACTACAGTGATGTAATCCCAAAGTCAAAAGAACCAGACCTACATCTAATCTTTTATTGAGTGTTTTGTGTTCTTGTGCATTAGTTTGAATGGCATAAAAGCATCCTATAATTGTTCTAAATTTTATGTCAAATCTGCACCATGACTAGTTATCATAAAAATCCTATAGTGTGCTTAGTGTGCATATTTATGAATATGTTAATCTGTCAACATAATCGGACAAAACTAAACCCAGATAAAAAAAATTAAAGGCACAAAAGTACTAAATTCATGGGTAGCACAATGAGTTAAATTTCATAAGTGCAAACAAATATTTAGAACCCCTTCAACAAAACTTAAGGAATCCTCACTTGACTTCTATGTGATGCATATTTATTTGGTGAGAGCATTGTTGATTAGTAGGAAAGAAAATTAAAAAGCTCACAGATAAAAGGTCAACACCTTATCAGCATACAAACTTTGTCCCAAGGACTCCAAATTGGATGCCCTTGACTAGACAACAAAATAATCAACAAATCAAAAAGTCAAATGAAATTTTAAAATTTATACCATACTTCACCATCCCTAGTGGCACATACCATTTAGGGTCTATAACACAATTAGGAAGTCTAGATATGCTAATCTATCAACATATCACCCTACTTCGTACAACCCACCCGACCAAAACTGAATCTAGACAAAAAAAACATTAAAGGCACAAAAGTACTAAATTCATGGATAGCACAATGTGTTAAATGTCATAAATGCGAACACATATTTTGTCTAAGCCAAGGAAATTTATTGTCAAAATTACTTTAGGTATTTTTATTAAAGTATTTAAAAAAATGGAGTCTAATTCATTAGGTATATATAATTGCAAGTGAGTTGCCTTCTTTTGCTACTCTGAAGATAAGAAATTAATTTGCAATTTAGAAATTGATGAGCACTTGTCATCCAACAAATCATTTATGATTCTTTTGTAGCTCTGGTCCAATTTTTACAATAGTTCAAAACAACATTACTAGAATTGCCAATCACCCAGCAAATCTACTGGTTACTTCAAGTCAGTGAGTTAGACCAAATCTAATTCAATTTTTTCAAAATTTGAACTTTTTTTGTAAAATATTTTTATGGTGTTCTTTTCCAAAAGTGTTGATTCCATGCTAAGATTTTTCCAAGTCCATGTCCAAGTCAAAAATGAGCTTTCTTGGTCTGGTAAGTCAATCCTATACAATTCATCAACCTTACATATGTCTAATATGACTAGTTTTGACCAACTACAGGTGTCCTTTGTATGCATTTAAGTCGTGAAGGGGAGATAAATAAATTGACTCCAGTAACTGAGACTATAAAGTTGACCATCATCCAATTGGTAAATTAGAGTGGATCTCTCTCACCAGTTTCAAAACTTATTCTATTCAATAAAGTAATGCAATTTAGGAATGTCTACCAGATATTGATTAAGTTAGTCATTTAAAGAAGACAATTTCAAATGAAGAATTCTAATGTTGAAAATCCACATACCTGCAAGTTGGAATGATTTCTTCCTCTACATCCCTATTCCACAAGGACCATTCTATTTGAACTATTGTAATAGGATGAACAACATGCACCCTTCGAATTGTTGATGCAAAAGCTTCAAATAGTCCAATGTATTTTAATTTCCCTTCTTCAACCAATTTCTTCATTTCTCCAATCTGTAATAGTTGCACAAGCAATAATAGTATCAAACAATAGTAATGCATATATTGAGATCTATCATCAAGGGGGCATATTTAGATAAGAATCAATAGAAGTGATTGCTAAATAATCAAATTTGTTAAGGCAACAAGAGGAAAAATCTCCATGTAACTGACTTATAGTAAGATGTCATATAAGAGAATGGTTATCCATGAGCAAAAAATTTAGTCTTAGATAATCATACCAACTGGACCATAACAAAGCCTTACTGTCACAAAGCACATGACACAAATCAACAGGAATATTTAAGCTATATGCAAGATTTTCAATCAAAGATCAAGTTTATGATATGTTCAATTGCTATGATTCATCTCAAATATGGAAGTGCAACTCACTTTCCAATACACAACCAAAGAGCACACATCCATAGCGGCTCACCTCTTAATAGAAGAAAGTCCCTTCCCACTTTACATAGCATACAAAATTGATCTACATATTAATAGTATAAAGCTACTTATGGTATAGCCACTTATAGTGGTTTAAACTTTGATACACCATTAGTTGGGTGTTACTTAAAAGGTACTAAGTATTTGAAGGATGGAATTAAATCTCACTCACATTTCACTCTCTATATTAGATTCTTACTTTTGTGTGTAGTTACTTTCTACAATGTTCTAATTGCCTACATTGTAAGTCATACACTTGGTTGGCATTTGAGTTTAATAGTTCTAATTTGTGTCTCTGAATGCATTACATTTAAAAATTAATGGATGAACCATGCACATAATACTGGTACTTGAGGTTCAACATTAAATTTTTGCAGACCATACAGTTTTCATACAGGTATAAGCTTATGGACAGGTTATGCCTACATATTTAGAGGTTTTGAACTAAGAAAAAAGTATGGCCCATTTTCATAAAGCAAACAATGTATTGATGATGTATATTATCACAGGAGTAAAACCACAAGGTATTGATACTAACATAATGATGCAGAGCATCTACCAAAACCATTCTAGGACTCCAAATCAACCATGAAATCCAATCAGCAACATAGTTCCTTCACTTGTTTAGAGGCATAATCTTTCATAACATGTTCTCAAACCAATCAAACTTTCAAGCATTCATCCTTTACTTACTGTAAATACCCATTCCTTTGGTCCATTTACATACTTCTCAATGCATCATTTCTCAAATGAGATTATGATCACATATATTCAAAAGAACAAAGTTAGAAACTTGAAATTAACTGTTGTTGACAGTTTTGATAGTACTCCACTCTGTTCCTAATAACCTTTGAACCAGTAATTATTTAGACAATCTCCCCATTCATAGTTTGGATAAATGGGTTATGAATAAAATATCACAAATTTAGAAGAATCCAACGGTCCAATTATGAGTTATGCCCCCCGTACAGAGACTGTATTTTGACTGTCACAAAATGAACAAAGTCTGCATACATTCCCATCTAGGGCATCAAATTGCTCACTCTAAACAACACCATTTGATTCCAAATAATTTGCATATTTAAATACTCTTAGTTTACCTTTAAATGAACTAGGAAACACAATGTTTCATCCAGTATCAACAAATATATTACCAAACCCCCTCTCATTACTCTGTATGAAGTGTTTTATGACAGTTTTAACAATATCACTTAGATCTCTCAAAAGATGTCATGACAGTCAATCAGATTAAGTAAAAAACAAATTAAATTCACCATAATCCATTACCAAATAGTTTTTGGTATAATTTCAATCGATTCATTAAGTGAAAATGCTCATGATTCAACAAAAAAAGTGACTGATCAGAGTAGAATCAATAACATTTGCACCAAAAAATATAGAACTATTCATTAAATCAGAATTTGAATACATCACATTCATTGTGGATAGAGTTAATTCTCCATTCCTTGTTTCCCAAACTCCCAAAATGTATTGTGTTGTTCAAAACATGACTGTCTTCATTGTTTATTGTAGGAAACTGGTTGACAGTCAGAGGTGTCAATAACAGTTACACCAAAAACTACAGAACTATTCATTTAATCAGAATATTAATACATTACATTCATTTTGGATAGATTTCATTCTCCATTCCTTGTTTCCCAAACTCCCAAAAAGTATTGTGTGGTTCAACACATGACTGTCTTCATTGTTTACTGTAGGAAACTGGTTGACAGTCAGAGGTGTCTCTGATCTATTTGTCCTCACACCTCCAACTTGACCACCACACCTTCAAATTTGACCATGAAAGATTTTTATATTCATTTTCAACTCCAAACTGTTCCTAACTACCTCTTTTGCAACTAATTGTGCAACATTTTCAACTTTTGCAAAGTTACAAAGTAGCACTTTTGGTAACTTTTACAAGTTTTTTCCACTTTTCAATCAAATGACCTTAACCCTTTGTATGAACCTTCCAAGTGCATCAAGATGGAACTTAAATGAATTTTTACAATAAATTTTAATCCCTTCATGGATACATTTACATTATTTGACCATATTGACCAATCTAGGACCGTATATGGACAACTAGGACCTCTTGTACAAATGGCTTTGTATATCCTTATGTATTGGATTTAATAGACCCAATATTACTTGTAATGACTCAAAACATTGTGATTGAACCATATACAATCCAATTGTTCATATTATGAATCATAACCTCTTGGTGTTTAGGTGCTCCTACACCACATAAATTGTGATTAACATCTACGTGAAATGACCTCTCCCACCATATCACATGCCCTTAAAAAGAAGTGTAATTTTTAGCGACATAATCCTGCTCGACATGTATCAACTGCAAATTGATAAGAATCCACAAAATTTGATACATGCTATTATCCTTTATTTGTTTTGAAGGCTACTAGCTTGAAGATGGAAAACAAAGCCTTGCTATCACAAATCACATGACACAAATCAACAGGAATATTTAAGATGTATGCAAGATTTGCAGTCAAAGATCAAGTTTACAATATGTTCAATTGCTATGATTCATCTCAAATAGGGAAGTGAAACTCACTTTCCAATACAAAACCAAAGAGCACACATCCATAGTGGCTCACCTCTTAACAAAAGAGAGTCCCTTCCCACCTTACAAGATATGCACAACATGGAGTTGTTGAAAGGGCTCTAGAAACTATTCGACAGAATACCACACATAGATGTCATCTGATGGAATGAAATGATTATTGGATATGCACATAATAAATTTATTGATGAAGCCTCAAAAAATTTAAAGGAAATACAATTAGCATTTGTAGAGCCAAATTTCACAAACTTTTCCATGATCATCACTGCCTGTGCCAAAATGAGAGATTTGGATTAGGAAACAAGCATCCATCAAAGCATAAAGAATGGAAAAGTTTTCTCAACTGTTGTAGTTAAAAAATTTAGGGGGTCCTCAAGATAGCTAGCACAGGCATGAAGGTTAGAATGCACACATAATGATAAAATATGGGTGTAATCAAATTGGGTTTAAGTAATTTGGTTGAGCCATTTACAAACCTCATCCACTAAACATGTATTGTTTCATGCACCTAGAGCATGAACAAAGCTTGAAATGTTAGAATATGTTCCAGAGCACATCAATAATTTAAATATTTTGAGAGCTTCCTTGCAAAATCAGTTTTGTGCATATCCTACAATCATTACATTCTATGAGATGAGATCTCTTTGAGGAAATTTTCAAAACATTTATGGTGCTTTGTTTATGATTCCACATTTTGCATGCATGTCTACCAGAGTATTTCAAACTATAATATCCAAAAAAAAACACAAGGCTACTATGATTTGATGGATGTAAATAACCTGTTCCAAATCTTTCATTTTGGGACAAGAAAGGAAGATGCTAGCAAAGAATCTGACAATTGTATTTTCTTGAAAGTTTCTAAAGCCTTTTCAATAAATAATGAGTCTCCATATCCTGCAATCATAAAATTTGGTGCAGAGCACCCTACCATGGTCTACATATCATTCAATATATAAATTTTGAAGACAATAAGATTTGAATTCTCTGCAAGAAACTTCCAATCTACATTAGCACTCTCCCTATGAAAGTCACTTGCAACCTTACCAAGACAGTCATATATCAAACCCAATATGACATGTCTCTGTCATCCTAGACACTGAGATGCCTTCTATGTTCCCTTTAGACTCCTAAGGCTCTATCCACACACCTCACTATCCTCTAATCCATTAAATACAAGTTTTGATCAAACAAACAAAATTTACCTTCTTACTGTCCCAAATTGACAGTCATAACTTATCTTTGCAACTCTACTTGTCTATCTGTATCCTTGAGCTCTCTATCTTCTCTAATACCTGGAACATTCCTAACTTTCTCTCCTTACATCCTTCTCATAGCCTTCATGGCCATACTATGCTCCAACTCATGGACAAATCCATTCTTGCAAACTCTGTTATAGTCAAACCCCAATATGACTGTCAATAGTCACTTCCTTGCAACCAAATCACGTGCAAAGTTCTACATGATCCTTGGAACATTATGGGATAGTTAATGCACATATCCTCCAACATCCTTCCCAAATGTGAGGGTTTATTGCATGTCAAACACAAAAGAAACTATAATTTATTTATCTCTGTTTACCCTAATGAGGGTTTGGCACAGTCAGGAAGAAACTATTATCTATGCTTTAAAATTTAATGAAATGAAATGCCACCAACATAAAAATGAAGGATATTCAATGTAAAAATGGTATGCTTCATAGTGCAATCTAGTCAATAACATTTCAATTATTAAAAATCATCAAACAGTGACTGTCCACAGGCATATTGGAAGTTTCTTGTAGAGAATTCAAATCTTATTGTCTTCAAACTTATTTTTTTAATGCATATCCTGCAACTCAGTCTACAACCAATTGGAGATAAAAGTAAATTGAAATATCTTTGGTTTGAATACAGTTTTAGGACCTGTCATGATAAGTGGAGGAAGAATGGTCCAAATATTCTAGAACTATCTGGAAACCCTCAAGATTAAGGGTTTTTTAAACATTTGTTCATTTATCCTATTTGAACCATTGGAAAAATATCATTCTTTGGATTCTAGCATTATTATGGAGTATTTTTTCAAATGATTTTGGTTTCAGATAAAAATAATTGTGTTTGATGGAATATCCTTGATTCCCTAACGTGACTGTTCCTTATTTTTTACTAACTATGACAACAAGAACAAACTATTTTGTTAAATAATGGATGCAAATGGAGATCCAGAAGCTTTGTGAGACTAGAGAGGGATCTAAGGGATTTTTTAAAGATATTCCATTAATCCTTAAGGAATTTGTATTGGTGTATCCTTGTTGGGAAGGAATATAAGACCGATTATCAAACTATAGTAATGAACTTTGTTGATTGATTGATCATGTTTGAGACCTTTAATTATTGAAGGAATTGTGTGAAAATATAAGTAATCTAAATGTACCTTATAGAAGACATGAATAGGATTCTTCTTTGGGGTTAAGTCTCTGATCACAAAGGACATTATTAAACTATCATGACTGTGGCAGTGATAGTCTTAAATTTGAGAGATTTTTCTCTTACTTCTCAACTTGGGTCATGGGTGTTGTGTTTGCTGAGTAAAAAGTCATTCTCTAGAACCTAGTGAAGCCCAAGGTTAGATTTTCTTTTGAACCTTAAATTCCATGAGAAAGGTGACTGTCCAAGCAGGGGAATGGAATATTTGTGAGTATTGATAGTCTATATATATTTAGTAACTCCACAATTGGAGATGAAACATACTAATGGAGGCCATGGTAGAAGTGTTATGTTAATGAATTGTAAATGACCTTTCAAACATGAGGTAGTTTTCCCTTTTGATCAGTCAAAGGTATGAATGTGGGAAGTTTACATGAAGCAAGGTAGGAACAAGCTATTAGAATCCCAAGCCATTTAAATCCATTTTACACTTTTTTGTCAGTGCTGAATAAATGAAATCATACCATGATTATAAGCCTTGTAAAACCTACA
>MU225764.1:2876220-2910093 GCA_018584345.1 Thuja plicata
ATCAAGAGTACATATGCAATGCAAAGTTCCATTCACAATAAATTCAAGATCATCTATGACAATCTGAACAAGACATGGAATGTGATAGAAATAGTCCATAATAATAACATTAATAAATAAGTGGAAAAATTTTAAACCATATGACAGTTACACATTAGGCTTCATTCCCAAGAGATTTTCATAGAAATAAGCATTTCTCCAATAGTTCGAGCAATGCCAAAACAGTGATCATAAAGTTGTAGCAGGAACAAAGGAAACACATATTAGATGTTCAATCAAATAGTCAGTCCTCCATGAAATTGACTATTTGTTCTATCCATCCAACAAAGAACCAAAATCATTCATTATATATGTAGAACAAAATGCAAGTAAAAGTTTACAAGTGTAGATATGTATTCCATTTGAACAAAGGAAATATTGAAGAAGTATACTTACTATACATTCAGGTTGTCCAGGGTGCTTGGGTGGAATATTGACTCCTAAGGGGTGTTGTGGAAGTATCTGAAGGATTTGTATAGAAGAATTGTTATTGGCATCATATACCATTCACATAATAATCCTCAAAAGAAAAGATTCTCATTAAATAGAAACTTCAATTGAATAATCTAATATTAATAGAAGATTGATTTAACTATGATTGATTTAAAAGTTTTCATACCAAAAGTAGAACCAACCAATAGAAAGGTTTATCTTACCCCTGGATAACCAACTAAAGGTTCGTTCTATGCAATAAATGGCATAACAATAGATGTTGGATTTACTGTCAAAAAACACACCTATCAATGACAAGCCTTGCAGGAGTTAACAAAGCCAAGGAACAATCTTGAAAATCAAATAAAGTATATTTCTTTATCTACCTTGCTATGTCCATGATAACTTACTTGTTTTCTCTGGATGGTTGAATTGACAATTTTCTCCATATTTGCAGCTAAAATGAATAATTGAGTATATAGTCTAGTCAAATTTGTTTAATATTTTGGCTCAAATTACATGGAAATTAAGCATACTATTAAAAAATGGAATAAAAAATAGTAAAAATATGGCACAAAGGAAATGTATAAAATTTACAGATTTACCTTCCTGTTTTAACATAAAAAGGGCAGTCTGTTTCAGCCTTCAAAATTATTTAATATATATAATTATTATAGACAAAAATAATTTCTGACTCTTGACACTGACAAAAAAGTGTAAAATGGATTTAAATGGCTTGGTAACAAGCTATTGGAATCCCAAGCCATTTAAATCCCAAGGAAGGTAGGAACAATGATTTGCAATACACAAGTGTTGGATTTCATTGAAAAGACTACTTATAAATAATATAATAGTTTTTGATTAAGGTAAAAATAGGTTTTGAAGGGGCCCTAAAACCCTTTACATTAAAGTAATAAGATAAATAAGAAGAAGCAAGAAAGACAACAAGCTATCAAGCATTACAACACTCTGAGTAAGGGCTAACACCCAGATAGAATAAAGTTTTTAGAATAAGAAAAACTCAAAAAACAACAAAAAACTCCTAGCAAACGAAGATCAAAAAGCTTCTAGCACCCAACAACTTCCAGCCAAACAACTAAACATTTTCCATCTGGTCTTCCAGTGTCTGGACTTGAATGATCTGAAGTTCCAGGCACTGGATAGATTCCTCCAATTTGGTAATATCTTTGGCTTGGATGTCAGTCTTCCTTTTTATGCTTGATCGTGTCCTAGTACTAGGACCAAAAGTCTAAATATCTTGAACATCTTCATTCTCAAACTTTCCCTTATCATTGTAGTTACTTTCAAGGAGATTATACATAGAATTCATACTAGCCACTGAGTTTTTTATGCCATTTTTTCTAATGTTGGCAAGCTTCTTCAGAAGTGCTTTGTTGTTGTTTATCTTATCATTGACATGTTTAATCCTGTTATCAATCAGAGTACTTATCTTTTTATCCATGTTGTTAGCCTTTTCAAAAACATCCTTACCTTGGTGATACATAACATAGTCATTTCACATTTTATCCACTATATCCTCTAGCAAAGAAATTCTATTTTCCATACTTTTATGGTTAGCTTTCAGTTGGTTCATGTCTTCCTAAATCCACTTGTCCATAGTGTAGCTATTTCCTTCTTTGTTTCTATCCATTTGGAGGAAGGTAAAAGAAGCCCTCCTTTTAACATTGAAATCCCTCCCACAAATCTCATCATTAAGACTTATGTTTTTCTGATCACTCTTCACTTCTCCTTTATCACTTAGGTTTTCATGGCTCTGCTCTTCATTGACATTTTTATTAGTTTCATCATCAGGGATAGTAGTCTCCTCTTCATTCATCCCAGAAGCCTCCATTTGATCCTCCATTTTGTTATGAAAATCTTGGTTTTGTTCCTCCATCTCAACATTTTTACCATCACTATTCTAAGTACGGGTATTTTTATCCCCTGGCTCCCTGTTAGAGTCCAGGTTTTCATGATCCTGCACCTTGTTCTCCTTAGTATTTGCAGTGGTATCCTCAATGTGGGTGTCATTTCTATTCTCAATATCAACCATGTTCTTAGTCTTCTAGTCATCCTCTATCTACCCTTTACGCTCATGCTTCTCAACTTTGGTATTTTTATTATTCTCCTTTTTGCCTAGGTTTATCATGAAACCCTCATCCTTAGAAGAGACCACTTGGTGTTCATCGTCAATCTTCATACCCTCAATATCATCATAGATAGATAAGGTGATATCAGGCTCAATAGGGATATTACGACTTTTTTTTTGCTTTCGGCTTACTAGGGCTCTTACCAGTGGGTGTGTTTTTCCTTTTACCTTGCTCAATGCTCTTGGGGATAGGATCAGGGATATGATCTTTAATATATTCTGTTATCAACAATATAAGACCTTCATGAAGAATAGGGGAAGACTTTTCCCTATGATCAATTATGCTCTGGTTGAGCGAGCTTAACAGAAAGAATAGAAAATAGACCCTAATATCATGGCAAAAATGATTTTCCAAGACAAAATGATAGTTATATACCTTGGAAAATCTGTCATCCAGAATAAAGTATTCCATGATTGCCCTAATCACAAATGCCCAAATGCATTTAATGTTAGACAAATTGACATAGTCCAGCTTGTTCTTCACCAGAATTATTCTTTCTTCATCAGTTTTAGGGAATTTTTTGTACCCTTTGTTTCCCTCTTTTTTTATCTTTAATAAATTGTATTCCCTCTAGAGGAAGGCCTGTGATATCAGCCAGACAATCCAGAGTAAGCTTAACAGATTTGCCAAGGATATTTACCTTACCATTATCCCACCCATTGACAAAGGTGTTTGTTATATCTTTTTTATTACCATGAAGACGCTTCATGTATCTATGGACTTTTCCCTTCTTGAGGATGCTCCACACTTCTTTTTCATTCCTCCAACTGCAAACCATAGGTTCTTCTCTCTTCAAATCACCGCCCATTTCTTTAATCTCTTCAGTCTTAGTGTAGTTTCCCTCACAACTCTATATCATACAACTATTCTACAGATAGTGGTTGTAGATTTTAGATAACATAGATTTATTAATGATAACCCAGTTAACTTGCGTGTAAAGGAAGTAAACACCAAAGCTACCTCTCCTTAGATTAAAGGCTATCACCGTACCTCAAGTCCTATTATCATTAATCAAAATGATTAATGTGAATAATATCCCCTGTTTTATGATTGATCCTGTCATAATTGAGTAATGATTCCACTTCATCATTGATTTTAGTGTTCCTGAGCCACTTGAGGATGATGTCACTTTGAACTCCCAAGTTGCCAAGGCTACCTGCCACTTGGTTAGTTTCCCTGAAATTATGAGTTGCATGGAACAAAGAAAAATTTGATGCAATATTTTTTATCTTATCGATAATGTGTTCAATAGTCTAGGACGCCTTACAAATTCCTTTAATATTGTTGATAATATTCAAGGAATCCCCTTCTAGCCAGACTTTTATGTATCCCATCTCATCTGCCAGCTTGATAACATCAAGAGCTACCATGGCCTCCAACCTATGGTTGGATTGGGTTCCCAAAGGGGTAGCAATAGCACCAACATAGTTACAATAATGGTCTCTAATAATGCCTCATCCTCCAACAATTCTTGGGTTGCCTTTCGCTGCCCCATCAAAATTTTCTTTAACCCAATCTTTAGAAGGGGAGCACTAGGTAGCCTTTGATCTCTAATTGCTAAGGTTCAAGACTCTGTTGTTTCTATCACTTTCCTTTTTATTGAGATTACATTCTATTTTAGCACAATTAAAGTTTTCTTCCAGATATTCATTCATGCAAGCCTTCAGCTTATACAAGACGGTCATCTAGACTCGACATAACTACTGCCATCTACCATGTATACTATCAAATTCAAGTCGCTAGATCGGGAGAAGAACAAAGAATACCTGTTTTTATCTTTTTGACTTGGTCATTCCACCGCTTCCTTTTATTTCTTTTTGTCTCTTCTATAGTTTTAGGGTTAGGTTTTCTAAGACCATCTGAATCTTGTAGCATCCTTTCAATAGGATTCCAAGATGGTTTAAGACCTATATATAGAAGAGAGTGGTATTTTATAAAAAAGGATGAAATATAATGAAAAGAATCAGTCTTTCAAAATCTGTGCCTATGTTCTTTCAAGCTTCAAAGATTTTTTATGTATAAAGGAAGGATTACATCAATAAAAAATGGTGCAATTTTACTCTTCTTTATTTTTGTCTCTTTATTTCCTGTGTATTCTTTTTTATGCTTAAGATTGTAAGGCATTCTGAAGAATTTTGGTTACAAGGTGACTATCTAATTACTTGCAAGTTTCTTTCATGTAAAGAACTAAGTTTTGTGAGTAGTTTCAGGAAGCATACCAGTATTTAAGGATTTGATACAGTGTTTCAGAGGTAATCAGATAATTTTTAAGGCAACTTATCCTAATTGCATGTAGGTTGTAAGGAAACTTATAGTGTTTTGTTTATGTGAAAATTCAAGCTTTTGACTCTATAACCCAAAGGATAGGCACTGATCTAGACCTGGGTCTGATAATCTATCATCATCTAAGTTTTCAAAACATTCAAAATTATTCCAAACATACTTGTCACTAAAATATATGAGCTGAACTCATCAAGGACTTATGTCAGCATGACAATGTCCACTTTGTTGATTCTTTAGAGAGTGAATCATTAGGTTATCCCTCCTAAAATCAAAAGGAAGAAGGATGCAAATCCTTGTCTCATTGGTTTATGCTCTCAAAACCATAGCCTAGCTTATAGTACTCTATTTTAAGTTAGTCATTGCAATCTCTAAAGTGTTCTATAAGTTGTTACAGTGAGGTTTTTGGTTCATACCCAGTGAATGAAATAATCCACCAAATGAATAGATTGACATATCAGTAATCTTTAAAAGGTAAAACCTGCCTGAGTCTATGGAGCTCAAAAATGAATAAGGATATTATCCAATCCTTATAAATTATCCTTTCTCTTGCCTAAAAGAGGTTGCATCTAAGTACACAAGTTATATTATCATCATTATGTAAGTGTTGCAAGAAAAAGAGCTAACAAATTGGTGACTCTACTGGGGAGTCTAAGAGATTTTAAAAGTTTTGTTAAGAATCTGCAGAATATATCTTGCCCAGGTAATTCGCATATTTGGCACTTAAAAGTTTAACTTGTTTACAAACTATATTTGTGGTTATTGGTAAGGTACCCTCTTGTTAAGTATTCATCCCAAGTTTTGGGTGGCAACTCTAAAAGGAACATCTCTATGATTAGTGCAAAAGAAATAAATGTCTTACAGAATGAATACTAGGTCAAGAGTAAGAACTGATCTAGAAAGGGTATTACATGAAGGAATCCCATCATCCTCATGGATTGGAGTCTCTCTGAGGAAAAAGAGAAATCAAGTTGATATGGATGAAACTCCTTTAAAGGGTGAAGAGGTAAATATAAGGAATGATATGAATACTATTCATCACTCTCATGATGGAAATACTTTAGACTATGAGGAGGCTATTGAAAGAGTATTAGACACACCCACACTTACTTCTACTTCAAATGAGAGAGAAGAGATTATGTCACCTAGTTCAGATTCAGAAGATGCCCCTTCTGACATGCTAGTCAATGAAGAGAAGTTTATTTTGAAGTAGCTTGCCCTAGTTCGACAAATGAAAAGGGAAAGAGAAATGAGAAAGAAAAGAAATGAACATAAGGATCTTGATAACAACAGAAAAAGACTTCCAAAACACCAAACTATGAAAGAAACAAAGAGGTCTCATAAAAACCAGGAAATACCATTCACTCATAAAGCTTCTATTTTACAAATAAATAAGGGTAAACAAAAGATGGGTGAACATAGAGATCAAGAACCTAAATTTGAGAAGCCTATGGTTGAACAAATGTCTAAGTTAGAAATTGATTTAGAAAAATTGAGAATTGAAAAAGAAACCATGGAGAAAATGTTGGAAAAGGCACAAATGGAAGCTGTCATGATTGAAATGAAGAAAAAGATAGATTTTTTACAATCTTCAATATATTCTCATACTGGACCAGAGAATAATACAACTTTTAGAGGAAAAGCTACTATGGATAAAGAGGATGATGGTTTTCAAAGGAAACCACTGCAAAATGAGAGGAATAAACAATTCGATTTTTTTGGTATCCCTGGATACCCTAATGCTTTTCCTAAAGATGTGGGTGATATAGGAGAAAAGCTCCCAATGTTTGCTGGTAATAATGTGATTTCTTGTGAAACACATTTAAGGAAATTCATTAACTTTGTTGATGACTTGAATATCACCCATGAGTATGTACTAATGAAGTTATTTTTTCAGTCCCTTGTTGAGGATGCAAGATAATGGTTTAGAAGCCTTGCTAATGGCTCTGTTGTTTCTATGGATGAGTTGATTGAATTATTTAAAGATTAGTATGGAGATAAAAAAAATAAAGGCTTTTTATTGAATGAGTTCAATAATATCAAGAAAAATTACAATGAAGAGGTTACTGAGTTTAACACAAGGTTTCAAAGAGCTATGCACAAACTATTCAAGAAGATAAAGCTAGATGAAGAAGTATGTCTAGCAACTTATTTAAATGCCTTTGATTCCAAGATGGGATATGCTCTGAGAGATAAAAACCCTAGAACTCTCACTAATGCTTATAAAATAGCAGTCAATATTGAAATGAACAGAAGAGTGTCTGGTAAATTAAATAGGAGGGATGATGCAAGGTTTAGCAAGAGCAATCTGAAAGAGCCAGAATATAAAGAATATAGGGCTCCTCAAAATAATAGACCTTCTTACAATACTACTTATAATCCTCACAACGGAATGAAAAATCATCCATATGGAACTCAGTTCAAAGATGGAAAGCTTGTTATTGCACCTAAAAGGGAAAAAATAGACAATAAAACTCCAGATCCCCTACATAGAAATTCTATCCATTTCTGCAATGAGCAGACATGGTGTGAGGCTTGTGACGCTCCTCATAATCCTGATTTTTGTGTTGTCTCCTTGGATTTAAGGGCAAGTGAGGAACAGGAAAAGGATGAGGGGGAACACTGTGATCATAGTATGACCAATACCTTTTCATGCCATGATGTTGATTCAAATAATGAGGAGGAAAATCATGATTCCTATGTCTCACAAAAAAGGATTGAGAATCATCACCAACAGATTTTGTCTGATAGTGAAACCGATGATAGTATAAGATGTTATGCTCAAGATGGTCAGGATGTTCCACTCATAAGGAAAGCTTCAAATGAAGAGAAGGCTAGAATTACTGCTGAGTTAGTGAATAAAGCTAGAAGCAATTACCACTTAAGGAACAGGATGGTAGGTGGAACTGGTAGCCAACCTTCAGGTGTCTTTATAAAGGAAAATAAGGTAGACACTAAGTATGTTTAGAAAAAGGAAGGACCTAATGAAAGTGTAAATAAACACAAGGTCAAGATTGTCACAAAGGCCATAGAGCCAAATGTGGTTCATGAGTTAGTTCAAAAGGAACACAATGGGGAAAATGATGTTATTATTGATAAATCAAAGTGTTCAGATGTGAGGTATACTCTAGTAGAAATGGGTCAGTGCCTGTCCCAGATGACAGTTAAGGTTCCATTTCTAGAAATGACGAGGATGAAAGAACATAAAGAGAAAGTGATGTCATTATTAAATAGTGTACCCACAATAAAGGTTTAGGGTCCAGTAGTGGTTTTTGAAAAGCCAAATACCAAGGGAAATGAATTAGAAGTGTTGACATCTAAAATTCCTCAAATATTCCTAAATGCAACTTCTTCTCCAAAATTTGTTGACCCATTTTTTCTCTCATTGATAATTAATGATAAAATGCTCAAGAATTGCATGATTAATTTAGGAGCCTCAAATACAGTTATGCTAGTTGAAATCATGAAGGCAATGGGGCTGCAAGTTGATACACGTCATGGTAGATGCAGAGCTATGGATTCTAGAGAGGTCCCTGTAATTGGAACTATTGAGGCTATGCCTTATTGACTAGCGGTTTTCCCTGATGTAGTGATGACAATGAATGTATTTGTGGTTGACATACCACCTCATTATGGCATGTTGTTATCAAGAAAATAGAGTGCTTCAATGGGTGGTAGTATACAAAATGATTTATCATATGCTACTTTCAACATTGTTGGAGAGAACATCAATGTCTTGAGAGAAAGCCAAACTCCCCACATGATAGAAAAATATGAGGATACTCATGTGAGCTGTTGCATTGACATAGACAGGAAAATTTCAGAATGCAAAGAGATGAGCATAAAAATCAAGAAGCTGACCTTTTGAATAGAGAATTAATTTTGCAGGAAGATGAATTTTGTAAAATGTACTTTGATGGGGCTTGCTCTAAACAAGGATTAGGGCAGGGGTATTGTTGATATCTCCATCAGGTACAACTTTTAAATACTCATTTTTTTTAGACTTTCAATGTACAAACAATAATGCAGAGTATGAGGCTTTATTCTTAGGACTTGAGATTGCTACCAAACATGGTATAAAATGTTTAAAGGTTTATGGTGATTATGAGCTGGTGGTAGCACAAGTCAGATCTAAATATGCTATGAAGAATGATAGATTGAAAATGTCAAACATGCTATTTGGGATCAAATTGAGATGTTTGATGCTTTTAATATAAATTGGATAGAGAGGTCAAACAATATTATGGCTGATTTTCTAGCGAATGTGGCTATGAAAATTGATGATTTGACCTTACATGGAGTATCAATACTTGAAGTAAAAACAAGACTAGTTGTTTCAGACAACATATACAGCTGGCAGGTGTTCCAGGATAATCAAGATATTTTAAGGTTCATGCAATGTTTAGATCACTATGAAAACCAAAGTATTGATTGTGGTTCCTTGCTTGAATATGATGATGGAAAGGATTATATCTTTGGAAATGAAGTTGTCCAATTAAGTTCTAATCAGATTCCTAGGGGTTTGGTTGAACTTGAGGCATTGTTTATAACTCAGCAAAATGATACATCCAAGTTAAGCAATGCTAATGTTGAGGATCTAGAAGAAATAAACTTAGGATCTGAAAATAATCCTCAAACAATTTATATTGGAAAAGTTTTGGATTCTCATGTAAAAATAAATCTGATTAAGCTATTGAGAAAATACAAACATGTCTTTACTTGGTCATATGATGACTTGAAAGCATATAGGGAAGACCTTTTTCAGCATGAAATTCCTTTGAAGTTAGATGTCAAGCCATTCAAGTAGAAGCAAAGACCTATTAATCCCTTGTTGGCTCCCAAGATGAAACAAGAGTTGATGAAACTCAAAGATGATGGGATAATCCAGCCTATTAGACATTCAACATGGGTATCAAATCTAGTGCCAGTTAGGAAGAAAAATGGTGACATCAGACTATGTGTTGATTTCAGAAACCTCAATATTGCTTCATTGAAAGATAAATATTCACTACCAAATATGGAAGCAATGTCACATAAGGTAACTAGTTGTGAATTGTTGTCCATGATGGATGGTTTTTCAGGTTACAACCAGGTTTTAGTTAAAGAAATAGAGCAGTATAAAACTGCACTAACTACTCCTTAGGGAACATATGTGTATATCATAATGCCTTTTGGATTAATAAATGCAGGAGCAACTTTTCAAAGAGCCATGTATGTTTCTTTCAAGGATTTCATAGATCTATTCATGGTCATTTATCACGATGACTTGACTGCATATTCCAAAAAATCTTTTGATCATTGTGACCACCTGGGTAAAATTTTTAACAAAGCTTTGGAATATGGTGTTTCATTGAACCCTAAGAAGTGTCATTTTGCAGTCAAAGAGGGGAAGTTGTTGGGACATATAGTGTCCAAAGAAGGGGTAAGGATAGACCCTGAGAGGGTGGAAGCAATTCAAAGGGTAATTGCTCAAAAAAATTAAAAAAGTGTTCAGTCCTTTTTAGGGAAGATAAATTTTGTCAGAAGGTTTATAGTCAATTTTGCAAAAATTGTTAAGCCCATTGTAAAATTGCTAAAGAAATATGATAAGTTTGTTTGGAATGAGGAAGCTCAGCAAGCATTTGAAAGAATTAAAGAGGTGGTACAAGAGGCTCCAGTTTTGAAATCTCCAGATTACACAAAGCCTTTCTCTTTTTTTTCATTTGCCTCATTTCATACTATTGCTGCCATATTGCTTCAAAAGGATGAACAGGGATTTGAACATCCTATAGCTTTTTACAGTAGATCCTTGCAGGCTACAGAACTTAACTATGAAATAATGGAAAAGCAGGCTTATGCATTGGTTAAGGCTATAAAATATTTTAGGCCTTACTTGGTTTGTGCTAAGGTGCAAGCCTATGTTCCTCATTCAGCAGCAAAAGATATCCTTACACAGTCAGAGGTTACTGGTAAGAGATGTAAATGGATTACAAGAATCCAAGAGTTCAATCTAGAAAACAGTATCACCAAACTAATAAGAGGAAAAGGTCTGGAAAAACTTATGATAGAAGAAAATCTAGATTTAGTGTAGCTGAACCAGATAGAAATACATGATCAAGCTATTACTAGTATAGAAAGGAAACCATATTATGCTGATATTGTTTTCTTTCTCAAAAGTGCTAAGTGCCCTGATCATTTATCTAAAAATCAAAAGAGAATTCTGAAGTTACAAACTCAAAGGTATATTCTGATCTAAGGAGATTTGTTTTGGAAAGATAAGAATGGTATACTGTTGTTGTGCCTTGACAAATTCTAGGCTGAGAGGGTTTTGGCTGAGATGCATGAAGGGGAATGTGGAGGTCACTTTTATGCTAAGACTACCGCCCATAAGATTTTGAGGTCAAGATATTATTGGCCTACCTTGTTCAAGGACACATATATTCATGTCAGGAAATGTCAACCATGCTAGAGGTTTTCCAACAAATTTAAATTTGCAGGTGCCCTGTTGCTGAATCCAGTGAGTACTGAGGCTCGTTTTGCTATGTGGGGGATTGATTTTATTGGTGAATTCCAAGAGAAATATAGTGCAGGACATAGCTAGATATTGGTGGCCATTGATTACTTTACTAAATGGATTGAGGCTATCCCTACGAGGAGAGTGACAAACAAGGTGGTTATTGAGTTTCTCATGGATAACATTTTAACTAGGTTTGGTGTGCCTAGTAAATTAGTGATGGATAATGCTATGAGTTTCAAATCAGAAGAAATGACAAGCTTCTATGAAAGGAATGGGATTACAATATCATACTCATCCCCATATCACCCACAAGCTAATGGACAAGCTGAGTCTAGCAACAAAAGCATATTGAAGATACTAAAAGGACTCTGGAACAAAATAAGAAAACATGGCATACAAAGTTGAGGTTAGCCCTTTGGGCTGATAGGATAACACTCAAAAAGGCAATTGGTAAATCCCCTTTTGAATTGGTATATGGTTTACCAGCAAGGTTGCCAATGAATAATTTATTACCTATTTACCAATTTATACAAGAAGAACATTTAAATATCTCTGATCCAATGCAAGAAAAAAATGATACAGTTGATAGAATTAGATGAAACCAGGAGAGATAGTCAGAGAGAGAACATGAGGTTACAATAGAAAATGAAGTATTTGTTTGAGAAAAGGGCTACTAACAGAAAGTTTCAAGCTGGTGACTTAGCTCTCCAATGGAATGCAAGGGAAGAAGACAGAGGTAAGCATAAGAAATTTGAGTCTTTATGGTTAGGGCCTTATATAATCTCAGAACATTTTGGCAAAGACTCATATTTGTTGAAAGATATGAAGGGAGAAGGTTTTGAGTTTCCTGTGCAAGGGAAATTTTTGAAACCTTTCTTCAGATGAAAATCATTGCAGTGCACAAGTAAATATGTATTATATGTTTAGTCTTTTCCCTGTTTGTAGGTTCTGTAAATATTTCCCTCCTGTCTTTGGTGTTCGGTTCCATTTTTGTGGTGGTCTGCAACCAGAGATGCTATGGTTCTTTGTCATAACCATGTTTAGCCAATCCTCATCAGAGCCACTATTGGTTGTATTCCAGGTTTTGGTTTCTTTCCCTTAGCTTTGTGGTTTTCCCTCTCCAAGTTTTCATGTTTCAAGTCTAAACCTGTGAGAATATTCAAAAGGCTTGAAACCCTAGCTCTTATTCAGTGTTCAAATTTGAAGAGAAACCCTTAGGTCCTATTCGTTCATGCTTCTCAGTTACCTTTTTGCCTCGTGTAAGTCATGATTTGTATTCTAATCACTTAGTCATACAAATTAAACAGAATATTCCTTTTTTCTCTCAGACTTTGCGATTAGCCTTTGTCGCGTAGTCTCGTGCAACATAAGAATATTCCTTTATCATTACCAGACTTCACAATTTTCTTTGTTTTGCATAATCGTAGAATTGTTAAACAGGGCCAGCAATATGTCAAGGGGCCCACAGATAGGTCGTGAGGTCACAAGAAATTTTCAGTAGTCAAGGGTTTATTATGAGACATTGCAATTTCCTTGTGTCGCGCGATCGCTAAATAAGTCTGAGGTGATGTGTGATGCAAAAGCCTTTGTCACACAGTCTCTAGAAAAGATGCCAGTTATGTTAAAACTTCTGAGACCTTGCGACTAACCTTTTACGGTTTGGGATAAAGCACAGTCGGGTTGTCACTAGATAACTCAGCTTTCAAATCATGATAAGACACCATGTCAAGAGGTAAATGGACTTCAATGACTGATTGCTTGAAGGTAAAGGTTTATTCAGTGACTATGAGACTAACTAGGAGTTTCTATTGGTCGCAAGGTCTTGGAATATTTTAAGGGTATGAGAAGTTACTTGGTGATTAAGTGACAGCCGTCAGATAAAGTCATTGAAAGATCCTACGGTAGTCACCAAGTCTGAGAATAAAAGAGCCTAGGGAGAAAATTCCTCGTGACTTAGTGGCTAAGAGTATGTTGCAAGGTCATCAGATAAATTAAATGGCAACATACCTTTGTCGCATTGTCTCAAGAAATTTTGGTACATAGAATTTTCATTTAGCGATCGGGCGACTAAGGGTAGTCGCGCAGTCTGGCAAAGGAAAGATAACATTTAGTGACTAAGAGATAACTGCAGAAGTTAACACTAACAGTTAGTCGCATAGTCTCAAAAAAGAATGTGGGTTAGTAATGATCATTGGCAACTTTGATTTCCTCATTGTCGCGTGATCGCCAAATGGTGATTGTGGTTAGAAAAAGTAAAGGAATGTGTGTAGTCGTCATGTCTCCAGAGAAATCATAGGTTAAGGATTGGGGTCAGCAAAAGAGAAAATAAGTGCAGTCACGTGGTCGCTTGATACCAAATTCTGTGAAAAAGTGGCAGTATCAAATATGTCAGTATGAATCATTCATCAATCAATCAGACTTTTAAAATTTGATTATTGCATAGAAAAGGGTAGCTGAGATGTATGACAGTGGGCCAATCCCAGGATGACATGTCAGCTCATTTGAATTTTATAAGTTTTTTCCAAGGATTTAGTTTTATAAATTTGATTTTCCTTTCATGATTAAGAAACTACGGCTAGGTTTTCAATTATGTTCGTAGTATGTGGAATTAAAGATAGAATTGATGTTCTGAAAATCATGAGCTGTGTACTTCGAATGGTTACTATAAGGAGTTGATGGCTTATTCATTTGAATTCACCTTGCTTTGAAAATTCCAAAATATGAAGAGCTGAGTTGTCTGACAGAGTAAAAATCCAGAGAATTACAGGGTTTTTTGTGGTTTAAAAGTTGATTGTTTCCAGAGAATTATGCATAGGGTAGTCTATGAATCTCAGTGTTAGATTTTTTTCAATATTGGTAGAGAAAAGGAGACTCAAGCACTGTAAACATGAGTAGAGTGGTCAGTGTAGCCTTGACCAGTGGTGAAAGTGAGAAGGTGGAAGACAAGGCCAAGGGAAAATTTAATTATTTAGATGAATTCCTCCAGTTGCTTCCTGGTTTGACTCAAAACAAAAGGGAAAATGCAAATGTGCTTATTGATCACTATCGAGATGTTTGAGATGCTGTTACTCCAAGAACAATAGGTTTTCCTCTTTTCAATTATTTTTATAAGAACTCTGATAAGGCTCTTCTAGTGTCAAACCCTTGGACCTATGGTTTAGCTAGATTAATTGTTCCAGATGTCTTCCTAGATGTAGACTTGTTCCTAGACCTAGCTAATCATTATGATGTTTTGTCCAAGACAATCAAAAGGAATGATGGCACTGCCCTATTGATATTGAATAGAAATTAATTCATGCAAGCCTTCGGCTTATACAACACGGTCATCTAGACTCGACATAACTACTACCATCTACCATGTATACTATCAGATTCAAGTCGTTAGATCGGGAGAAGAACAAAGAATATCTTTTTTTATCTTTTTGACTTGGTCATTCCACCGCTTCTTCTTTTTCTTTTTTTTTGTCTCTTCTATAGTTTTAGGGTTAGGTTTTCTAAGACCATCCAAAGCTTGTAGCATCCTTTTGAAAGGATTCCAAGATGGTTTAAGACCTATATATAGAAGAGAGTGGTATTTTATAAAAAAGGATGAAATATAATGAAAAGAATCAGTCTTTCAAAATCTATGCCTATGTTTTTTCAATCTTCAAAGCTTTTTTTGTATAAAGGAAGGATTACATCAATAAAATACAGTGCAATTTTACTCTTCTTTATTGTTGTCTCTTTATTTCCTATGTATGCTTTTTTATGCTTAAGATTGTAAGGCATTCTGAAGCATTTTGGTTACAAGGTGACTATCTAATTACTTGCAAGTTTCTTTCATGTAAAGAACTAAGTTTTGTGAGCAGTTTTAGGAGGCATATCATTATTTAAGGATTTGATACAGTATTTTAGAGGTAATCAAATAATTTTTAAGGCAACTTATCCTAATTTCATGTAGCTTGTAAGGCAGCTTACAGTGTTTTTTTTATGTGAAACTTCAAGATTTTGACTCTATAACCCAAAGGATAGGCATTGATCTAGACCTGGGTCTGATAATCTATCATCATCTAAGTTATCAAAACATTCAAAATTATTCCAAACATACTTGTCACTAAAATATATGAGCTGAACTCATCAAGGACTTATGTCAACAAGACAGTGTCCACTTTGTTGATTCTTTAGAGAGTGAATCATTAGGTTAACCCTCCTAAAATCAAAAGGAAGAAGGATGCAAATCCTTATCTCATTGGTTTATGTTCAAAACACCATAGCCTGGCTTATAGTACTCTATTTTATGTTAGTCATTGTAATCTCTAAAGTGTTCTATAAGTTGTTATAGTGAGGTTTTTGGTTCATACCCAGTGAATGAAATAATCCACCATATGAATAGATTGAGATATCAGTAATCTTTAAAAGGTAAAACCTTCCTGAGTCTGTGGAGATAAAAAATGAAGATGGATATTATCCAATCCTTAGAAATTAGCCTTTCTCTTACCTAAAAGAGGTTGCATCTGAGTACACAAGGTATACTGTCATCATTAGGTAAGTGTTGCAAGAAAAAGAGCTAACAGTATTGTAGGGAAGAAGATACTTGATTTTAATTATGCTATTCCATTCCTTTTGATCTGCATAAATTCTCCATAATTGTTTAGCCATGAGGGCTTGATTCATATTTTTGATGGTTCGCTTCCCTAGACCTCCTTGGATTTTAGGCTTGCACACTTTCTCCCAAGAGACCAGACTAAGTCTTTTCTTTTCCTCCACCCCAGACCAGAGGAATATTTTTTGAATTTTCTCAATCTCCATAGCAATTTTGTGGGGGATTTTAAACAAGCTCATAGCATAGACAAGGAGATTCTGAAGAGTTAATTTCAAGAGTTGGAGCTTTCCTGCTTTGGTAAGAAGAACCCCTTTCCAGCCTGCAAACTTATTGTTATATCTGTCAATTAATTTATATCAAAATCTTTCATGAGGAGTGGCACAAAGGGGAAGACCTAAATAAGAAGAAGATTCCCTATAGTACAACCAAGAATATTGGACATTTTCTTTTGTCTCTCTTCCAGAGTGTTTAAGAAGAATATGGACATTTAATTCCAATTGATTAATTGGCCAGTCGCTGAGGTATAGGTAGTGAGGCCTTTCTTGAGATTTTTAGCTTCTCTTATAGTCAAATCTCCCATATTTAAAAGAGTATCATCCACAAATTGTTCATGGGAGCAGATAAGTCTTGCAGAAGAAGGATTAATACCCTTTATATCCCCTTTTTCCACCAAATTTTGAATGTACGTCACTAACCATTCAGCAAGGATAGCAAAAAGGATGGGAGGGATGGGATCTCCTTGTCTTAACCCTCTAGAAGGTTTAAAGAAGGAGGAAGATCCCCCATTCACAATAACAGAAGATGAAATAGTAGTTACTAGTTATATAATGATTTTAATAATGTCTTTGGTAAAGCCAAAAGCATTCAGCACCTTCCTCAGGAAGTGCCAATCAACTCTATCATATGCCTTAGAAAGGTCCAGCTTCATCATAAATCCCTATTTTTTGGCTTTTTCAAGAGAGTGGAGATTCTCATGAGCCACAATAATAGAATCAAGGATTTGTCTCCCAGGAGAAAAGCCATTTTGCTGGGGGGGGGAATTAGAGATGGGAGTAGCTTAAGCAGTCTGGACATAATGACTTTAGAGATAATCTTGTATAGAGAGTTACACAAGCTGATAGGTCTAAAATCTTCCACAGTATTAGCTCCAAGTTTTTTGGGAATAAGAACTAAAAAAGTAGCATATAATTCCCTGAGAAGACATTTGGTCCCAAAGAATTCTTTAACCGCATCCTAAACATCTTGACCAATAATCTCCCAAAACTGCTGGAAGAAAAGCATAGGAAAACCATCTGGACCTGGTGATTTTTCTCCTTCGAAGGAATAAACAACATCTTGATTTCAATGTTGGAGGGAATTGATTTGAGAATATTGTTAGAGTGTTCCTCCACAATTTTAGAAATAACTGCTAATATTTCATCCTGATTAATGTTGTTCAAATCTTTCTCCCGAGTCAAAAGAACTGAGAAATAATTTACCATCTGAGATCTGATTTCTTCCTCCTTCCTTATTATTTTTCCTTTTGAATGAAGATTAGTAATCCTATTAATTACTTTGTGTTTCATGGCCATCATGTGGAAAAATCTGGTATTTTTATCCCCAGCTTTAAGCCAAAGTGCTCTAGATCTCTGTCTCCAAAAGGATTCCTCCTTAGTGATAACATTGTGGTAATCCACCAGTAGTTTATTTTCCTTATTTCTAGTATCCTCTAAAAGGCCCTCCTTCTGTATTCTATTCTAGATATCTTTGATTTCATTTTACAAGTTCCCTTTTGTGATAAAAATGTCCCCAAAAACATCTTTATTCCACTTTTTGAGTTTGTTTTTAATATTATTCAGTTTCTGTGTAGTTCTATACATACCTCCCCCTTTAATAGAAGGCTTCCACCGTTCCTCTATCTTAGCTTTTAAGTTTGGGTGAGCTAACCACATTATTTCAAATCTGAAAGGGATGTTTTTCCTGCCATTAATCTTATTAATATTCAGAGATATGGGATAGTGTTTAGAACTAACAAAGAGTCCTATAGATAGAGTACAATAGTGACTAGTAACCCAGTCCAAGGTTAACAAAGCTCTATCCAGTTTGACTTGTATTAGTTATTTCCCTATGCATCTATTCAACCAAGTATAGTTAATACCTTCAAGCTCAATATCTAATAGGGCTTCCTCACTTATGAATTCCATGAGATCAGCTCTTCTATAAATTTAAGAAGTGTTTCCTCCCTTTTTTTCTTCATTTTTAAGAGGAGTATTGAAATCTCCCATAATCATCCAGAAAGTTTCATGGTTGTTGATGTGGATATCTTTCAATCTCTGCATATAATTCTTCTTTCCACCTCTAGTATAAGGTGCATAAACATTGATTAGATTCCAGTAGAGATTCTCCTTGAGATAATTAATATTAACCACTAAAATGTTCTTTTCACTGACTATCAGCTTATACATAACATTTTTAGTATTCCAAAATATGCCAATTCCACCCGAAGCTCCCTCCGAATCACCTCCAATACTACTATAGTCTTTTTCTATATGCATCTTTCCAATTTTTCCTTGGTCATATTGGTTTCTTGAATTAATAAAATATCATGTTTTCTATCTCTTATTATATTCCTAAGAACATCCTGTTTATGGAGGCTATTAAGCCCTCTTATATTCCATGAGATAACTTTCATATTAAAGACTTGGGGAGCATATCTCATGGATGATTCTTTGTTTACCATTTTCTATGTTCTTCTTTGCTTCATTTTCTCTTTTTTTCTTCTGTGATTCCCTGCCTTTTTTGCTTTTGGGAGTGCCCAGATCTACCTTAAATTGCCTTCTTGTTTGAACTCCCCCTTAACTGATACTTTCTTCTTTTCTCACTGAGTCAAACAATAGGGAATTGTTATGATCATCCTTCTTACTTTGGTTTTTGATGGAGCTTTTATTAGTCTTAGCCTGTGACCAAGGGGCTTCTTGATTTTCAGATTGCTTTTCAGGCTTCATATTTGTCTCCATGCTTTCTTCACTCCATAGAGCTAATATAGGTGAGATGGAGTCATCTTCACTTTCTTCTAAATAATGTTCTTGCTCCTCATTTCCCCCAATTTTAGGGAAGACCCTTGGGATAGATAAACCCTCCAAACCTTTCATTGTGTTGTCCTTATTGATTTCTTCTATTTCTTTCTCTAATGGTTTCCCCTGCTCAAAATTACATTCCAGCCCTTGCATTGTTTTGAATTTATTAGTGTCTTCTGGTTCTTTCTCTTTATGATGCCCCTGCTCAATACTAGATTCTTTATTTATTTCATGGTCTGATGAATCTTTTACCAAACTATTTTTGTTCTCAGGAATTGGAGCTCCCTCTAATTCATTGCTGATTAACTTCTCTATTTTGTTCTCCTATTGACCTTGGTCAACTTTTCTAGCATCTTTTTCGTTAGGACCTACCTTCTGCTTCTAGATCTTTTAAGGTTCTCTTTTATGATCTAGTTCACTTTTTTGGTCTAGTTTTTCTTTTTGTTTTTTCAAAGGACATTGTTTAGCCCAGTGACCAGATTTTTTACAAGTAAAACAAGAAAAAGTAAATGATTCATATTCAATAGCTTGGATGTGCTTACCTAGTTTGGAATTGATGGTAATGACCTCTGGCAGATCCATTTTTTGGTAAATGTTCACACAAATTCTCACGTAAAACAGTCTAGATCTAGCAGCTATCATCAGATCGATCGACAACAAATCCCCAAATGCACTTGCTAAACCAACAAAAACATCCTCGTGCCAATAATCCATCGGGAGACTAGGTAATCTCACCCAGACAGGGGCAGAGTCAAATATTTTAGTGGAACACAACAAAGGACATAGCTCAAGAAATATAAGAGGCAACCATGGTGAAAATAGTGCAAACAATAAATTCCTTCAACAGTGCTAAAAAATGGTCAAGGAAAATAAAATACATTGATATGTAAAAGCATGAGAGATCACTATTATAACAATGAAAGGAAGCCAAAATACATTGATTTTAGTTATGAAAATATATTTTTGATTAAGGAAAATAGGTTTTGATGGGTTCTTGAAACCCTACAGAGCTAAAAAATAAACTAGAGCATATAAACATTAAGTATCAACCTAAATGGAACAAGCAATCCCACATGCAAACAAAATAGTCCCAGAGAATATAGAAAGCCAAGGACTAAATCAAAAAGACCAGGATAAAAAAATAGGGATAAAAATTAGGCAATGTCTCTAAGGATTTCAGCAGCATGCATCTCTAGCTTAGCTATTCTACCCACAGCCTCTTTCAGGTCTGCCACCTCCTTATCAGCTTCCTGGTTCTCCATCTTCTTTGTGGCCTCTCTTATCCTCTTCTTGGTTCCCTCTTCCGATGTCTTATCCCTACCATAGTTTGGTGGTTGGTACTCCTTGTTCCCTCTTTGCTCTTCACATTTGTCAATAATCATCTTAATATTATCATTTGAAGCCTTTAGTATATTGTAGCTTTGCTCAGCAATTTTGACCATTGAATCCTCAATACTTTCAAATCTTTTCTTCAGCTCATTCACTCTTCTATCCAGCTCCCTGTCCTTCGCAATGTTCTTGTTATTGTTATTTATATTATCTTTCTCCATCCTTTCCATTCTTTTTTTCAGATCGTAGATTTCGTAGAAGGTCCATTTCGTGGTTCTGTAGCTGTCAATGACACTATTTTTAGCATTTTTCAGCATGTCCATATGAGGATTCTCCCTTGCATTGTCACTAAGAATCACCAACACTAGATCAATTAACTCTTCCATCTGGATTATGACCTCCTTGTTCTCCTTAACCAAATTCCTAACCATTTCTCTCTTTATCCCCATTTTAGCAAAGACTGTGTCAAAATTCCTCCAAACAACTTTCTTGTTTTTGCCAGTTATGCTGCAGGTGTAATGATCTTCCCCATATTCCTCAAAATCTTGACTCTGGTCAACCTCCTCATTCTCCCTCCCCTGATTATCCTCTTTTCTGTCTCTCTCCTCTTGTATATTTTCTTGGCTATCCTTCCTCTCCTCCTGGGTTTCCTCCTTAATCTGATTCCCTCTTTTTAACCTTGTTGCGCTCTTCCCTGAGCTTGGCTCCTCTTTCTGAACCAGCAATTTGATTGTTATCTTCCTCTTTCCTTCTGTCTTCCCCTACTTCCCTCCATGTTTTTTTTTCCCTCTTCTCCATAAATATTATTGTCTATTTCCATCCCATCTACACTTTCATTGTACTCCCTGTTAGAGGAGATCTCAATGTGCTATTTTAAAGTTTCCATTTTAACTCTTTTCTTCCCCTTCTTCATCTGTAGAGGCTCTTCCTCCTCAGTATCTGAGTGCATATCTTGGCTATCCTTAGTATCAGAGGGAACATAATCCTAACCCAAACCCTCCTCAAACTCATCATTTCCCTCCTCCATACTTTTAATTTCCTTCCCCATAGTCCGAGCTTTAAAATATTCCTAAATTAACAACAGTAAACCCTCATGGAAAGTTAGGTTGCTGATGGGTTTCTCATTATAATCATTAATTTTTTTTTTGATAGATGAATATAGGAAGAAAGGAGTAGATATCTTAGCCCCATACCTGAAATGGTTGAGAAACATGAAGTGGTGGGTACTTATACAGTTGAATCTCATATCTAGAGAGATGTATTTGATTATAGCCCGCAGCATGAACCTCCACAGCAGCTTGATTGAGATCGGCTAGTAGAAAGTGCCCTTCTTCACTAGTGCTTTCTTTTCTTCTGCATTTTTAACAAATTCCATCAAAGCTTGAGTAGAAATATTCCTATCTTTGTAAAATTTCTTCCCAATGATGGGTATACCAGTCACAGACAAGATAATTTCCTTTGTCACCATAAATCCACCCCATTAATTTTCACTTTCCCTTCATTCCATATTTTCACCATCATCTTCATAACAGAGGGCTTCCACCCATGAAGATGCTCAATGAAGGTAGTCACTTCACCCTTTTTCAAAATCTTCCATACCTTGGATCTTCATCACCATTTTTTAGTTTCCTTCTCCGGTTCCCTTCTGTGCCTCTCACCCACCATATCTACAATTTCTCTTCCTCTTCTATTTCTGGTATTGTTCCCACTAAAAGACCTTTGTTTCCAAGTGATATTGAGTTTATGTTTCATGAATCTTCTTTTTTCCTCATGAATGCTATAATCATTTTTATGCCTCCAAGTGTACTGATGAGACCATAAAATGATAATCCCTCCACCTCTCCTGTACTTGCACATGATATGGTAAATCTTCCCCCATTTGTCATTACTCTTCATAATTATCATTTAATAACCCTGAGTATTCTCGAAACCCGATCACTTTCAATGAGGGCTAAGATTTCTGGCGGAAAATTATTCCCGTCATTCCATCTTTTAACTCCCTCACTCTTGACTCCCATATTTTCCATCATGTTAGCCACCTGGTTGGCTTCCCAATATTCATGTGCCACATGGACCTAATCAAAGGTTTCTAGAATTTATCTGCACTTCCCAATAATGTTCTCAATTGTCCACACAGGCTTGTGCTTTTCATTTAAGTAATCTATGATGTTCTTTGAGTCCCCTTCTAACCAAAAATTCTTGATCCCCATATCCTGGGCTAGCCTTAAGATGTGATGTGCCACACTCACCTTAGAATAATGGTTAGTTTGTGACCCTAGGGGAGATAAAATAGTAGCAATGCCTTTTCCATGAGAGTTCCTTATAATTCCTCCCACACCAGCCTTCCCAGGGTTGCCCTTTGTAGCCCCGTCAAAGTTAGCTTTGAACCACCCTTTCAGTGGTAATGTCCATCTACAATCCATTATCTTTTTGGTATCATTAGTCCCTTTGTCATGAAGTGGACTGATACCTTTGCTACTAGTATAGTTTTCCATGAGGAAATTTGATATTTTGTGGGAAACATACTTAGCAGTGGTGAATTATTCCCTAAAGATCCTATTATTTCACTCCTTCCACACTCCCCAGCATATGTGTGGCATTTCCCATGGCCATAAATTATGACCTCTCAACCCCTGATGCCATTGGTCAAAGAGCTCAAGAGTCATATTGGGGAAATACCAAGATATCTCAAAAAAGGATAGGATATGGTACCATATTTGTCTGGTGAAGTCACGGTGGATAAACAAGTGGTCCACACTCTCACTTTGATTTTTGCATAAGATACATCAATTAGGAATGTGTTGTCCTCTCTTTATTAGGTTATCCACAGTCAAAATATGATTTTGGAGCATAGCCCAGAAAAAGATGTTGATCTTAGGGATAATACCAGGGTACCAGGCCTTGGCCCATATGGGGTAGTATCAATATGTTTCATGGTTTCATATCTTGAAGCCACCATGTAGATTCCATCTGTAGTTTCCCCCCAAACAATAACATCTTCATTGAGAGAGAGAGAGAGGAGTGTGACCAATTTTGACCATAAGAGGTTTAAGGTCCTGGGACACCTCAGTTAGGTTCACCCATTCTTTGTTGATTCTGTAGTCACTAACTCTGCTGCCATCTCTTTCAATGCAAGAATTAGCCCATCTATTATAAGGCTCCAAGTTCCATAAAGGACCCTATCTAAGCCAATCATCATGCCAAAAGTTGACATCCTTACCATTGCCTAACTTTCATCTTGCTTTTGCGGTCGCTATACCCTTAGTCTATAGAATGTCATTCCAAATGTAGGATCCCTTTGGGTCTATATCTTTGCTGATGAACTATTTGAAGGTTATGTTTGCTGCATATTTATCCTTCATAATATCCCTCCATTCCCCTGTTGAATTGAAAATTCTCCAAATATGTTTTTCTTGCAAGGCTTTTTTGAACTACTTCAAATTCTTGATTCCCAGCCCTCCATGTTTTTTAGTCTTGCATATAGTATCCCAAGCCACCAATGGGTACTTCTTGTTTCCTTCTTTGTCAGCCCATAAGAACTTTCTTTGAATTTCTTCCAGAGTGTCTGCCACCTTAGCAGGTATAGAGAAGAGGATTAATGCATAAATAGGGAGGTTATAAAGAGTGGATTGTATCAATATCACTTTTCCTGCCTGACTAAGGGTGATACCCTTCCAACCCACCAACTTCCTATTAAATCTATCAATAAGGCCTCCCCAAAAGGACTCAGGTGGTTTAGTTCAAAGCGGTAGGCCTAAATAGGATGTGGCAAAGGATCCAAAACCACATCCCAAAATTCTTGCCATTTTCCTCTGTCTATCCATGGGGGTATTAATGAAGAACACTAAGCTCTTGTTCCAGTTAATAAGCTGTCCCATAGAATTGGAGTATGAATTCAGGATTTTATTAACATTTCTAGCTTCTTTCAGAGATGATTCACCACCTAAAATGGTATCATCCATGAATTGCTGGTGGGAAAAGGTGAAAGGGCCAAAAGAAGGTTTAAGCCCAATGATTTTTCCCCTTCTCCTATTGTCATGGATAAGCCTTCCCATGTATTCAACCAATATGATGAAGAGTATCGGGGAGAGGGGATCTCACCCCTAGAAGATTTGAATAAATCTAAAGGAGAACCATTCACCAAGACTGTGAAAGAAGGGGTGGAAATCAGCTGTGAAATAATCTGTCTTACCTTGTCATTGAAGCCAAAATCCCCCAAGATGTTACTTAGGAAGAGCCAGTCAACCTTGTCATACACCTTGGAGAGGTCTAGTTTAAGAAGGAATCCTTCCCTTTTTCCCTTCTCCAAAGAGTGAATCACCTCATGCACTGCCATGATAGAGTTCAAGATTTGTCTACTAGGGACAAAAAACATTTGTTGGGGGGAAATAATAACTAGGAGGATTTTAAGAAATTTGATAGTTAAGACTTTGGATATGATCTTATAAAATGAGTGACACATACTAATAGGTTTAAAGCTATCAAAAGAATCCACACCTAGAATTTTTGGGATGACAACAAGAAAGGTGACATTGATCTCTTTCAGAAGGCACTTAGCTCTGAAAAATTCTCAGACTGCTTTAACAATGTCATCTTTGATAACATCCCCGTACATCTGGAAAAAGAAAGATGGGAAACCATCAGGGCCAGGGGATTTTTCCATAGGTAAGGAGAAAATAGCTTTATGGATTTCCTCCTAATCAAGGATAGCCATCATATCTTTATTATGTCTTTCCATGATCACCTTAGGTATGGTCTAAAGAATAACCTCCTGGTCATCCACTTTTAGGTTATTATCTTAAGAAAGGATTTGAGAGAAGTACCTAATGGCCTCATTTGCACTCTCATTGTCTTCCTCCAAAGTTAAATCCCATTTCTTAATAGCATTGATTCTATTAGCCACCCTATGTTTCATAGTGGATAGGTGAAAGAAATGAGAGTTTTTGTCCCCCTCTTTCAACCACACTGATCTTGACCTTTTCCTCTAGAACATTTCCTCTTTGCTTACAATGTTGTGAAGATCATCCAGAATGGACTTTTTAGCACTCATTCTATCTTCACCATAGCCTTGGTTTTGGATCTCTTCCTAAATCCCTACAAGCTCTGACTTAATCCTATCTTTAGTCTAAAAAATGTTTCCAAAGTCCCTTTTGTTCCATTTTCTAATCTCCATTTTTATGTTCTTGATCTTCTTAGCCACCCTATACATCACCATACCATCCACATCTATGCTCCACCATTCCTTTATCTTATTGTGTAGGTTAGGGTGGGTAGTCAACATCCTCTCGAATCTGAAGGGGAAGGCTTTTTTCTTGTTGTGATTATCCAAGTTGAGAGAAATTGGAGAGTGATCAGATCCAAATCTTGCCATGGAGGATAGATGACTGTGATACTACTGCATCTAGTCCAAAGAGATGAGGGCTCTATCAAGATGTACCTAAATACACTCTGAGCTAGCTCTCCTATTTGACTAGGTAAATTTTCCCCCTCCTAGATCCACATCAATGAGAGCCAAATCATTGCTAAAATTAGCTAACTACTACCAACTCTCCAAGTCAGGGGCAAACCCCCAAATTTCTTAGATTCCTTAAGTGGGGTGTTGAAATCACCCATGATAATGGATTTTGGATCAATTATCTTAGTGAACAGAATTTGCACTTGGTCCTAGAAGATTTCCTATTATTCTTTATGTTTGGAGCATAAATGTTCATTATAGCCCAGCTCTCCTGGTCTTTTAGGTTTTTGAATTGAATCAGTAAAATGTTGCCTACATCACAAATAACTTGAGCCTTGAGATTATCCTTCCATAACACCAGTAAGCCTCCATAGGCACCCTTTAAGTTGGTAGCTATAATCCTCATACCTTTTCCAAAGGAGATGCTTTCCACTTTTTCTTTTTTCATTTTAGTTTCTTGTATCAAAAAAATGTCTGGTCTATGATCCCTTATTATATTCCTAATAATTCCCTGTTTGTGGACTCCATTTAGCCCACAAAAGTTCCATGATATGACCTTCATGATTTCTTATAGGACTCCTGGATGGTCCTTCGATGACCATCCACAATATTTCTTTTTTCTTCTTCCTTTCTGATTTGAATCATACTCTTCCTTCCTGATGTATTAGACTTGCTCCCTATGTGTTCTTTAGCTCTGCTTCTTGTAGCTGTAGATGAGGCTGGAGATGGGTCCCTACTATTTTTATTTTTCAATATTATCCATGGTCCCACATTCTCATCTTCAGAGACATCTTTGTAGCTATCTAAAAGGGCTTCCATTCTTGAGATTTGTCTGAGAGTGGTAGATGATACCATTTCCAGGAATCGGCTAAAATTCCCTAGAGAAATATAAGTCCTTCTGCTAAAGTTAGATTCTTGGGAGAGGATTGAGCCCTATCCCCCCTCATGCCTCCCTTCTTCCTATGAATCTGGAACAAAGGATAAAATAGTGTTGTCTTCCCCTATGATCTCCCCCTCTTATGGGTTCTCTAGACCTCCTTTGTCTCCAATCCCATATTCCATAGCTGGACATGTTGGGCTCACTGAGTCCCTTTCCCTCTCCCTACCTTTTTTTGGCTGAGCTTGTGGTTGTTCCTTGCTCTCCCCCTCAGTTGGTATGGACTCTTTATACTCCATTAGGTGAAGTTCTAGACTATCTATAGTCATCTCCCCTTGTAGATTTTGCTTATTTGTTACAAGATTCGTTTCATTTGGAGTTTTCTCCTTCTAGATCTTCTTAGTGTTGTTAAGATCATTGATGAAAGGTTGAATCTCTGACCTCTTTCCTTGTTTTATTTTCTCCTTTTGAGATTTTTCATTCTCAATGACTATAGGGCACCTTTTGTCCTTGTGTCCAGCTTTTTTACAGTGGAAGCAAGCAAGGGGAACAGTTTCATACTCTATCTGTTGCACCCATTTTCCCAATCTAGATTGGAAAACAATTGCCTCAGGCATATATTGAAAAACTTCAACTCCAATGCATATCCTCACATAAGTGAGTCTTTTCTTCACCACCGTAATAGGATCTATTAATAGCAACTCCCCAAAGGATCTAGCAATGCCCTCAAAAACATCCTCATGCCAGTACTCTAAGGGAAACTCAGGAAGCCTAGCCCAGACCGGTGCTTAGGTCAAGAAATCTTTGTTGAGATCCATGTTAGAGGATCATTTCTGCAGAATGAGGATAGATCCTCCCAATGACCAGTTCCCCGCACAAAGAATCTTTGACTGATCTTCTTGACAGGAAAACTCAAAAGACATAAAACCTTTTTTCATTGTCAAAACCATGACCTGGCCTTTTAGATCCCACTTTTTTTTAACAAAGTCTCTTATTATATCAATATTAGGTCTGGATCCTATGAACTTGCCCACCAGAGTAGCAGCCATACTCAAAATATTATGATCAATAAGCTCAGAAGGCAGTTCTAAAGCATAGATCCCCTGTGCTTTATTAGAGACATCCTTAATCATTGGGAAAGGAGACTTACTAGAGGGTTTGACTCCAAAAAGGTTTGTCCACCGCCCCAGTGGGGCCCTGTCAGTGCCCATTTCTCTCATTTCTAGAGAAGAGACCTCTTTTTCCCTTGGATCCGGCTACATTTCCCGCGGGATCCCTTCATCTGTCGAATCCTTAGCTCCATGGTCCTTGCTCTAGTCCTAGCATGCACTCTAATCCTTCTATCCTGGCCTAGTATTTTTCCCACTCGGATCCAAATTCAAAATTTTACCTCCTATCGCTGGTCCTTGTTCGCTCATCTTGTGTCTAGTGATCGATAAAAACCAGTTATGCAAATATGTTAAAAGGATCATCATTTTTAATAGTAGTTTGAAAGTCTTGAAACAATGCATAAACACAGAGATCACAATGATACCTGATAAAAAATACCATGGCATAGTCTCTTCATGAAATCTATTGTCCATTTGATTGAAAATGCAGTCTCTTCATGAAGATCTTCTTCCTTTATGAAACCCTAAAAAATAAAAAATTGAAAGAAAATATTTTACCATTCAAAGGTTGAGAAAATATCCTACTAAAACCACCGAATAATCTCTGAAACAAACCATGAAAACCCTTCTCTATTGTTTTCATTATGTGAAAAATATTATTTCCTTCTTTTGAGCATGTGCATTCCAGCGCTGGAGGGAAATTAAGAATTTTTACATTATGGTTTGATGTTTCACCTCCTTTAGCTTTCCCTCTAAACATTTCCATTCCCTCCTAAATCTCAAACATTTTGATTCTTTCTAAAAGTTAAATTTGGACCTCTCCATGGCTTTCTATGAGCCTTTATGAAAAATACAAAAATATTGAATTTTCTATTTTTAAAATAGGACAGATGTGAAAAGTATTAAATAAATAAATAACATATGTTCTTGTAATAATTTTTAAAGGAGAGTGGGATTACATGTGTAATAATTTTAGCGGAATAGATGCCCATAAAAAATTCATATAAATAATAAAATTACTATTGTTGAGTCCAGACATAAAATCTACATAAATAATAATATTATTACAAATTTCAAATTTAAGTAGGGGAAGATTCATATTGTCTAAGATAGGAGGCAAACCAAACCAATCAAATATGTAACTCCAACCATCAAAAAATATGCAATAGTTACATTCATGGATGATGTCTACTACCTTTAGGATGACCTACTCAATCTACTTAAGTAGATAAACTAAATATTTAGGAAAAATGTAATAATATCTGAAAGAAGATAAAATATATGCTAATGAACCCTCCTTATACATAAAATAAACAAGAAAAATTATGAGTACTTACAAATGAAGCCTAGTGAGGAAACACCTTAAATATAGAATAGCTCCCTACTTGCCCCTTTCCACGTCTAGAGAGAGAGTGAGGACTAGCCATTGCCCTAAGATATTGCATCTTGTACCTCTCAAAATATTTTAACGTAAAAAGGAATGAATTTTATAAAGTTTTGTAAATGTGTCAACTGCTTTCTTAGTAGTTGAGTGATGACAGATATTGAATATTTCTCCATAAATGAGATTTTGAATGTAGTACATGTGGACCTTATTGTGTTTTCTATAGAAATGGTGGACCAAGTTTTGAGAGATCCATACATAACTTTGGTCTCCATAAAATATGAAATGGCCTTCAATAGAAGATACCAACTTTAGTAAGAATATGTTGGTGCCAAAGGGCCTTAGTGGTAGAATTCCTAGCCCCTTGATATTCTATCTCTATATAGGAAAACATGAAAGCTAATATACAAGACTAGAACCAAGTGAAAATTTACAATAAAAGGTAGATATTTTCTCCTAAGAATCACCTCTCTAATATAATTATGTACACCCATCCAAATCAATACAATGCCTATTACATAGTGAATCATAAAACTATGAGTATGTTGAATCTAGCAGAGTATTCACTTGGTTGGCTTCCAAAGCAACTTATGGGGCTCCTACATAAATTAAGAGGCCAAGATAATGACATGAAATTTTGGGCCTCATATTTGTCAATTAAATAAGCTACCAAAAACTTGTCAATACAAAGTAGCATCAACCAATGTTTAGAATAGTATGCCTCAATTTTGACTCAAGAAAGTCAAAAGAGAGTTTAAAAGCAAGGTTTTTAGTTAGTTGTTGTTTCTTTTCTTGACTGTCATTGTTGCATTGAATTTTTTTTTCCTTTCCCTTGACACTCCAACCATGATAAAGCATAGGGCTTGATCCCTTAACCCAAATTCAATCTTGAGTTTGAACCAACTCAAATTGAGTTTGAGTTAAAAATCCCTCCAAAAGAAAAAGAAGAGGACTAATGTGACTTTATTTGTTGATTAAGTGAAAAGAATTAAACAAAAAAATGTCCCTTTTAATATATTTTTTAACCACTTTATCAACATGGATAAATAATTCCTACAAGATAAAACCTATCAGAGTCTTTAAAGTAAAATAATAGACATTGATCTTGAGTAGGATTCAGTATTGGGTGGCTTATACACCCATCTTGTTTAATTTTTAGACATAGATAGTGCACTAGACCTAACAAAATGGAAAAATTATAATATTGACACAAAATCACCATATTGGTCATTTGATAAAAATTATTTACTAAGCTACTAAGATAAATTCTATTTTCCAAGAAAATGATTGTATATTTCTTGCTACTACGGTCAAATGATCTTTCACGTAATCTAAAACCTATTGGTGTAGATAGATTTCTCACATAATATAAACTCTATTGGAAAACAAGAGTTACTAGTGAAATGCGATTATTAGTCACTAACTATTTAGTCATTTATTTGGTCCTTTATTTAGTCATTTTGGTTGAGGTGACTGATTATTTAGTCACTTGTATTTAGTCATTTATTTGGTAGTTTATTTAGTCATTTATTTTGTAGTTTATTTGGTAGTTTATTTATTAGTTTATTTAGTCACTTTTATTTGGTAGTTTATTTAGTCACTTTTATTTGGTTGACCTTGTGATTTTACCTGGTAACTAAATTAGTCACTTATTTAGTCATCTATACTTACAAATTAGTAAAATATGATCAATTTTAGTCACGTGACCAAAATTTTTAGTGGTGTGACTAAAATATTTAGTCACATAGTCATATATTTTCCAAAATGTACTAGTGTTGGTTAAAGGTCATACCTTGTTAGGAGTCTTTTATAGATAACCATATTAAAGGTAAGGACTCACTATCCAATAGCTCACTGCTAAGATAGTGAAGGCTACAACCTTCAGTATAATAGACATACACTATATCTGGTAAATGAACTATTTGATTAGACCTATTATCTTGATTAGTTCCAATGAATTGTAATCAACTTCTATTTCTTCACATAGATCTTCAACTTATTCTTCTTGGTTTTATGCTCTTCTCTGTCTTTTCTTCTTCACAACATCTTTGACACTTAGTGAACATATCTAAACTGTTATATGTATCTTCATCAAGGATAAGGTCATGATGGTATCTGGAAACACTTCATCAACTTCCTTGTTGGCTCAACCAAGCACACAATAAAGATTAATACCATGCAACTCAAACTGAATAGACGCGGCGCTTCACAAAGTCGGCTTCACCAAATTAACTCTAACGTCAAGATTCTATTGAAACAAATTTAGCGCCTTTGGCTAATTATCTTTAACTCATAACTAAACATGAATACAAACACACATATCTTGAAGATAGGAGCAACTCAAGAAACACTATATTTTCATCGGCTCCTTAATAGATAAGCTCCAGAAACTATAATTTCCATAACTGATTAATCATAACTCAACTAAAACTACATATTTGACTCGGCGTGAATGCACATAGAAACTAGAACATGTATACACCATGGAAATAAACACGCATATCTCCAAAGCACCTATAATGATAATTGTATATAGGATACCTACTATATATATATTATATGTTGTCATCAATGACAAACATACAATCAGTTATTTGCACAGAAGCAAATCTCCAACAATCTCCCCCTTTGACATTGATGGAAACATATGATATCATCAACTCAAAGTGTCTTCCTTCTTTTTATAATCTTCTCAATATCCTCATCAAAGGTTCCTCTTCACTTCTACTACTCTGTATACTCCCCCAGAGTATATGCTCCCCCTTTCTAATACTCCCCCTTTAAAATCAATGACAAAGGGTGTTAAACACCATTAAGCATAGGTACTACTCCAGAATTAGAGTAGTTAACCATTCATTAGTCACCAAGGACTGATCTTCTTGCTGAAAGTTCTAATCAAACTCAGAAAAGGGGATTAATCCCAACTTCTCCTTGAGATACTCAAAAGTATCTTTTGATAGAGGCTTTGTAAAAATATCTGCTAGTTGTTCTTTAGTGCTTACATAATCCAACTTTACTTCTTTGTCTGTAACTTTTTCTCTTAGGAAGTGGTATTTGATCTCAATGTGTTTTGTCTTTGCATGCATCACAAGGTTCTTTGACATATTGATAGTGCTAGTGTTGTCACAGTGAATAACAATAGGGTAATCAATCTAAATACCAAAGTCCTTAATCATCTATTTGATCCAAACCATTGTTGAAAAATTCAATGCTACTGCAACATACTCATCTTCTATTGTTGATTGATAGATACAATTCTACTTTTTACTTGTCCAAGTGACCAACCTGTCTCCAAGAAATACTACTCCTCCTGATGTGCTCTTTCTGTCATCAACACAACCTGCCCAATCTACATTTGTATACACATGAAGTTGTATGTTATCTGAGTTAGGATACCATAAACCATAGTCTATGGTTCCCTTTAGGTATCTAAATATTCTTTTTATTGCTATTAGACGATTTTGCTTGGGTTCAGCTGCAAATCTTCCAACAATGCCAACTGTATTAGAAATGTTAGGTCTAGATTGAGTGAGATATATGAGTTTTCCAATCATAGAATTGTATAGGGTCTTGTCAAATATTGTCGAATCATCATCTTTATAAATCTTACATCTTGTTATCATGGGGGTGCTTACTGGTTTGCAATATTCCATCTTGAAGGTCTTCAATATCTCCTTCACATACTTAGACTGATTTATGAATATTCCTTTGTCAGTTTGTTTTACACTCAATCCAAGAAAGTATTTGATAGGTCTAATCATGCTCATTTCAAATTCACTTTTCATTTCTTTGGCAAATTCTACACTAAGTTTGTCATTACCTCCAAAGATAATGTCATCAACAAAAATAGCAACAAGTAGTAGTCCTTCATCTATCTATCTTATAAATAAATTACAGTCTGCTACTCTTTTTCTGAATCCTATCTTTGTTAAGTAACCATCAAGTCTCTCATACCACGCTCTTGGGGCCTGTTTAAGTCTGTAAAGTGCTTTTTTTAATTTTCATACCATGTCTGGTTTATCTAAAAGTTTGAATCCTTCAGGATGCTCTATGTAGACTTCTTCCTTCAAGTCACCATTCAGAAATGCTGATTTGACATTCATTTGATATACCTTAAAGTTCTTGAATGTTGCATAGGCCAAAAAAAACTTGATAACTTCAAGTCTTCTCACAGAGGCAAATGTATCAATGTAGTCTATTCCTTCTCTCTATGCATATCCTTTACATACTAATCTTGCTTTGTTCCTTACCACTGTTCCTTCTTCATTCATTTTTTTTACATACTAATCTTTCTTTCTTCCTTACCACTGTTCCTTGTTCATTCATTTTGTTCCTAAATATCCACTTAGTTCCAATCACATTCTTGTCATGAGGTCTAGGAACTAGTTCCCATGTTTCATTCTTTATTATTTGATCTACTTCTTCTTGCATGGCACTTTTCCAATCTGAATCTTTGCATGCATCTTCAACACTTAAGGGTTCAATATGTGAAAGTAAGCATACCTATTCATTAGTGATTGAACATTTTTCTCTAGATCTTGTGATGACCTTTGCACTCTGATCTCCAATGATATCTTCCTTAGAGTGGTATTTGGATGTGTACCTTGAATTCTTAGGAGTGATACTTTCATCTGTGATCTGTGATTCTTCTTCACTTGGTTCAGGATTGTTACATGAAACATCA
>MU225764.1:2910334-2931949 GCA_018584345.1 Thuja plicata
TCATCGCTTCTAGCATCAAACTTACCAATGCTATCATCTCTCTTGATGTAGCACTTGCTTCCAAAGATTCTGAAGTATTTTACAGTAGGTACATTACCAAACCAAAGTTCATAAGGTGTCTTGTCTGTGCCTGGTCTCAATTGTATTCTATTGATAGTGTAAACTATTGTATTGAATGCATCTCTCCAGTAGGTATGGGCAACCTTTCCTTCAATCATGATAGTGCACAGTGTGTCAAGTATTATCTTGTTCCTCCTTTCTATTATCCCATTCTACTGAGGGGTTCTGGGTGCACTTAACTGTCTTTTGATTCCATGTTCTTCATAGTAGTGATAAAACTAGTCAGAGGTGAATTCTCCTCCTCTATCAAATCTCAGACATTTTATCTTTAATCCAAATTCATTCTCAACCTTAGCTTTGAATACTTTGAACTTCTCAAAAGCTTCATATTTTTATTTTAAGAACGCAACCCACATCATCCTTGAGAAATCATCAAAAAACAAAATAAAATACCTTTCTCCGTAGTAAGATCTTGTTTGAGTAGGTCCACATAGGTCTTTATGTATCAAATCTAATTTGTTTTCTACAGAGTTTTATTTTCTCCTAAATGAGGTCCTCACATGCTTTCCCATCACACATTCCCTGCACATGGTGTCAACTAGTCTTGCAATTCTAGGAAGGTCTCTTACTACCTTTACATTACTTATCTTGACTATGTTGGCAAAATTGATGTGACAAAGTCTCTTGTGCTGTAGCCAGCTATCATCTACTTTTGCAAAAAAATGACTTACGTCTGAGTTGAGCTGAAAAAATTTACCTTTGGTCTTTGAGCCTGATGTAATCATGTCTCCTTCTTTTATTTTAATGATGCACTGGTTATTTTTGAATTCCAACTAATATCCTTTATCAAGAAACTGTCCAACACTTAGTAAGTTATGATGAAAACCATCAACATAGAGAACATCATATGTCTTGTTCTTTCCATCTAGGGTGATCAAACCTCTGCCTATGATAGGTTTGGGAGTTTTATCTCCAAATCTAACCATGCCACCTTTGTACTTGTCCAAATTTACAAATCTATCTTTGTCTCCTGTCATGTGGTGTGAACATCCATTGTCAATGATCCAGTCAGTTCTGATGTTAGCTTTTGAAACTAATGCTAACTCTTGTTCTTTTACTTCATCTTCTTTGTCCATTTCTTCAAGCATCTTCTCAATGTATTTAATGGCAAAAAATCCAATTTCATCTTCTCCTGAGTCATCATCAATTACACCATCCTCAGCATGATAACATTCTTTAGTGTACTTAGGTTTGTAATGTGATCTGAATTTCTTAACTCTTGTAGGACACTTGGATGCAAAGTGACCAACTTTGTTGCATGAGAAACATTTGAATGGTAGTTTTCCTTCATATTTCCTTTTACCTTTCCTTTCCTTCTTGGCAATCATAGCAATGATTTCTTCTAGTTCTGTATCCACTTCTTCATTATTACTAGAGTTTCTTATAGACTTCTTGTTGTGGATTGTGGCTTTGAAGGCTGTCTCACTTTTAGGTTTTGTCTTCAATCTAGATATCTCAAATGTAGATATTTTGTTGATTAAGGTTTCCCTTTTGAATTCTTTTGAAAATTGCATATTCTCATCTAGGAAATTGATCTTTCTCTCATAGTCTACTGTCAATGTGGTCATTAATTTGTCCATTATATCTTCCTCTGATATTTCTCTACCATTGTTTCTTATACCTGATATTGTTTCATTAATCCTCTAATTGTAAGCTCTAATGTTTTCGTCAGGTAACATCTCTAAATTGTTGTATCTTTTCTCCAATGTCTTTATGCATACATTCTTTGCTTGGATGTCTCCTTAAAACTTATCTTCTAAGTATTTCCAAATAGAGTATGCTTTATCTGTCTTCTTGATCTCAGAAAATTCACTGTCAGATATGGCACTGATTAGGGCTTCTTTGGCAATTGCACTATTAGTGAACACTTCCTTTTGTTTCATAGTAGAGTCATCAGCTGCAAGATCTTTCAAGGTGGGAATTTCAACTTCTTGAGTGGAAATCTCATAGATCTCAAATCCAACACACTGAAGATGTGTTATCATTTTGTTCTTCCTATCAAGATAGTTTTCTCCATCGAACTTAGGACCCTCCTTCCTGAAGTGTGTCATTTGATCTACCTTAAGCTGTTAGGCTTTCTCTCCAAGACACTGTCTCTAATACCAATTGTTGGAATAGTCCCAATGATAATTGAGAGGAGGGGGGGTGAATTAGTTATTAGTCAATTTAATTCTTTTCTCTTTCCTTAATGTAATTTGATATAAAGTAAATACACATTCAGATAACACAATAGAGTACTCAACAATTTGATTACGAGGAAACCAAATAGGAAAAAACCCTAGTGGGAATTAGCACCCAAAAATAACTACACTAGTTTATAATGATCCCTGTTAGAAGATCTTACAACCCTGTTAGGAGTCGATCTTTACAATGCAAGAAGTACAAAGAATTGGTTAAAGGTTAGACCCTGTGAGGAGTCTTTTACAGATAACCCTATTAAGGATGAGGACTGACTGTCCAATATATCACTGCTAAGATGGTGAAGGCTACAACCTTCAGTATAACATATATACACTATATCTGGTAAATGAACTGTTTGATTAGATCTGCTGTCTTGATCAGTTCCAATGAATTGCAATCAACTTTTATTTCTTCACATAGATCTTCAACTTATTCTTCCTGATTTTTTGCTCTTCTTTGTATTTTCTTCTTCACAACATCTTCGACACTTAGTGAACATATCTAAACTTTTATATGTATCTTCACCAAGGATAAGGTCATGACGGTATTTGGAAACACTTTATCAACTTCCTTGTTGGCTCAACCAAGAACACAATAAAGATTAAGACCACACAACTCAACTTGGATACACACAACGCTTCACAAATTTGGCTTCACCAAATTAACTCTAACATCAAGATTCTGTTGAAACATGTTTAGTGACTTTGGCTAATTATCTTTAACTCATAACTAAACATGAATACAAACACACATATCCCAAAGATAGGCGCAACTCAAGAAAGACTGTATTTATGTCAATTCCTTAACATATAAACTCCATAAACTATAACTACCATAACTGATTAATCATAACTCAACTAAAACTGCATATCTGACTCGGTGTGAATGCACATAGCAACTAGAACATGTATACACCATGGAAATAAACACGCATATCTCAAAAGAATCTGTATTGATAATTGCATATAGGATACTTGCTGTATATTATATGTTGTCATCAATGGCAAACACACAATCAATTATTTGCATAGAAGCAAATCTCTAACATTATATCTTTGTATATCTGTATCTCAGATAGTGAATCCTTAAGGTAGATTTAACCTTCTTTAGGTAGTAAGCCTAAGCACTAAGCCTGTTGTTTCTCTTGACTCCTAACATGTTTTTTCCTTTAATATGGACTGTGACTATATGTAATAATCAACTCCTAACATGGCTAAATCTCCTAACATGAATACTATAATTTTAGTGCATTATTTGTGGGTGCTAATTTTGACCAAGGTTTTTTTATGTAGAGGACAATGGGTGAAAACAAAAATCCTATTTATTAAGGAAAAAATATAGCTTCCACTATGTTCCAGATCCTAAATACCAATCACACTCATTCATTAGATCACACATTTTTTATCATACTCTTCAAACTCTTATTACATATTCCTCATCATTGTTTCCCTCTACAAGACTCAATGTATTTCATTGCATATTCATTTCCATGAATCCTATGGCACCAACCTATTATTCCTAACACAAATTAGATTCATACTTCATCCCTATTGAATCCAAGATCAATGGATTTCCATTCCCTAAGGCTATCACCATGCCAAAAAAATGAAAAACAAACACTGTCAACATGTCACTTACTGGTTTTGTATAGACCCATACTCATTCAGATGTAACTTTTAAACTCGACAACATGTATGCAATCTCTCCAGTGAGAACCTTTCCAACTAGTTAATCAAAAACATATCCAAAGATGAGTAAAATAGAACTAGTAGATTGTAAGATAATTCCACCACACAGAGATTATATTTTCTGAGACTATCATGCATTCACCTTCTGCAACTACCCTCTTTCCCGATTCAAAACACATGATTTTTGTTGCATGGGTCTCTACACTTAAGGGGGAAAAACTTGCATTATCCCTTCTCCCCTCCTCCAAAGGTTGAAGGTTCCATAAACTTAAACATGCAAGATATCATATTTTATTTTCTCCCGGTATACCCTAAACAAAAGGTGTATGACAATTTTATTCAAACTCGAATATCTTCCTTGACACTCAATGAAATCCCAAGCCAAAAAAGCCAAAACAATGCTAAATCAATACCCCAACATGTACAAGAAATGAATCTTCAAAAATATGATATTTAGATAATGATCAAACACTTTAAAAAAACTATAAAAACTATTAGAATAGGAAGATGTGCAGAAACTTATTTTTTACTGATTATAAAACTCAATACACTGACTCCCCCCCTTCATGCTCAGGTTATCCAAGAATTAATAGTGATGAACTATAATTGATTGAATGTTTGAAGATGAAAAAGTTGATAATCACTGAGATGCAGAAAGTAAATGCAAGACATTAAATCAGTTAATGTATTGTAGTCATTAATGTCAAATTTATATGGTATGATTTCTCATACACATATTGTCACAAAACTTAAAGATCTGAAGAGACAAAGTTTTTGTCATCGGTAATCATGTACACCAAGTGGCAGTTAACCCCAAGCACAAAAGTTCATAGTGTTACCTGATAGACACTGTTACCCAAGCAAGTGATACCCGAGGAAGCATTACCCAGCTAACTACAGTTGTCACCAAATAGAACTGAAGTTGACTTTTGAGCTATTTGCAGTAGTCATCAAGAACAACTGAAGTGTTAACTGACGGGAACTAAAGTTAGAAAAATGACAAAACAACTTAGCTGGAAGAGCTAATTATAGAGTTAACTATTTGATTAATTTGTTTTCATCAATCAATTGAAGCTAAAGATAAGAAGGATATTTATAGCATGTTTTATTCTAAAAAACAAGGAGAGTTTACGTATTAAAATTAAAGCAAGCATGGAAAGCTTTACAGATCAAGAAGTGATCAATGAATAAAACAAGAAGGACAAGAAATAGTTAAATCATGTCTATATAAAGAAACAAGCAATTCCTTATGAAAGAAGGAATGTTGAAGAGAATTATGGTGAAGATAGAAGTTTTCATACAGATTTGACCATACAAGCTGAAGAACAGAGCTATGAATTCAGCAGACACTGAGCAATAGAGAAGCAACAACATTCACCGAGAAGAAAGAAGTGGAGCAAAGGAATTGAAGAGAAAATTGATCAGAAGAGGTATTATGAGCTTACAATATATCTAAACATCTACAAGCTTAAGTTGTATTTATGAACAAATCATATACTATTTCAGTTTAATCGATGATTAATAAAATCTCTTAACAGAGTAGGATTTAACCATTCTTTATATATTAAGATACATCCCATGGAGTATCAAAAAGTTTTCATGTTGACAACATATTGAATGCGAGGTCAAGTGATAAATTGTTAGTGATAAATCCTCTAACAAGGTCACACATAACAGTGTGTTTGTAACCTTTAACATGGTTGGCTCTTCACTGAGCTCACTTCAGAAGAATGAAAAATTTGGGTTACTGGTCCCAAGTGGTTTTTCTCCTAATAGAGTTTCCACATTAAAATTCATGTGTCAAATGTGCGTATCATTCATTGCTTTGATTTTTTTCTTTACACATTACAAAATAGGATTGATTGGTAAATATTAAGTTATTTACTGTATTTTGGTAAAGGTTATAAAGATAGACTGCTATTAGGTAAAGGTTAAGGAAAGGATAAATAGTATATTCATTGAGAAGCATATATTTGATAAAGGAATACATCTTTTAGGACTAAAGATAACTAGAGGTTTAATATTTGTGGTACAAATCTTTGGTTGAAAAATTGGATTAAATTTTGAGGCCACTCATTCACCCCCCCCCTCTTAGTTATTCTAACAATTGGTATCAGAGCTTGTGTGCTTGGAAGGGAGTTTTAAGACTCAAGCTAAAGATCACAAAATGAGAAAAAGGGATGTGCCTAAGTTAAACAAGGACAACTTTGCATCATGGAAAAGAAGAATAAGACTCCACCTATTAAGTATTGGAAATGATGTCAAAAAGTACTTGGACACTAAATTTTTTCTACCTACTGGACCTCCAATAGTTGATCAATTGAGAAAAAATCATGAACATAATTCTATGATGATAGAACTTTCTTCCTCATTCTCTTATGCTGAATTTGAATATGTAAATCATGCACCACTGCAAATAAAATGTGGAAAAAATTGAAGCTAGTACATGGAGGAGATAATAATGTGCTTAGAGTTAAGGCTAAAAGCCTAAGAGGAAGGTTTGATGACCTAAGAATGAAAGAAGGAGAAAACATCACTTAGTACAGCTGCAGAATCAAAGAGGTTGTAAATGATATCTGAGGAGTAGAAGGTGTACTTGAAGAAGAAATAGTGGTAAGTAAAATTCTAAGAACCTTACTACTTATGTATGCTATTAGAGTATCTTCTATACAAGAAATGAGAGCACTAGAAAATAAAAATGTTACTCTAGATAGTTTGATTGGTAGACTTTTTTCATTTGAGATGAATAACTTTGACAATAGTGTCTTACCAACTATTGAGTCTGCATTCAAATCTTCTTTGAAAATAAGTAAATCAAGTCATAAACACACTATGAGAAATGATAGTGAAAGTGATAGTGATGACCAAGAACTTGATGAGATTGAAGGACTAATGGCTAGAAGATTGCAAAGAGGAAAAGGTATATACAAAGGTAAATTACCATTGGTACATTTTAATTGTAAAGAAATTGGACACTTTGCTGCTAGATGTCCTAAAAAAAGAAAAAAAGACAGAAACAATGATAGATCATATGAAAATAAATTTGACAGAGGTGATGACCAAGATTACCAAAGCAACTGACAATCTGATAGAAGAGATAACTGAGACTACAAGGACAAATGGAAGAAAGCTTGTTACCTGGCTGAGAACAAAGTTGAGAATATTGACACTGAATCTGATGAAGATATTGAGGTGGTATTTTTTTCTATGAAGGATGATTTAGATGAAGAGGAAAGGTATGTTGAAACTGCACTCATATCTAAGGTTAGTAATAATGATGTCTAGATTATTGATAGTGGCTGTACTCACCACATGACTGGAGATAAAGAAAAGTTTGAAACTTTTGAATACTATAATGGTGGATCAGTAAGAATGGGTAATGAGTCACCTTGTCCGATTGAAGGTAATCACAATGTTGAATAATATGATCAAATGTGAAAATGCATATTGGGTGAAAGGACTTAACTATAATCTATTGAGTGTTTCACAGCTAAATAACACAGGACACTGAGTTGCATTTGAGAACAAAAATGCAAAGATCTTTAATGAATTAGGAAGGATGATCAGAATTGGTGAACATACAAAAGGTAACATTTTCTATCTTGATGATATTAATACCACTTGTTTAATGGCTAGAAGCAAAGACATATGGTTGTGGCATAAAAGGTTATGTCATGTGAATTTTTACAACATGGTTAGGATAAGAAATAAAAGGAAAGTAAGAGGCTTACCAAGCATGTCAAAACCCAACCATGTCACGTGTAAGAATTGTCAAAAAGGTAAAATGAAAAAGTCTAGTTTCAAGAGAAAAACCTACACATTTAATGCTATTCTAGAATTACTCCATACTGACTTATGTGGACCAATGAGAACAAAGAGCTACTATGGTGATAGATACTTCATTATCTTTGTTGATGATTATTCTAGAATGATGACTGCTATTTTCTTAAAAGATAAATCAGAAGCATTGAAGATGTTTAAATGGTATAAAGATATGGTTGAAAAACAAAGTGGAAAGGAACTAAAATGTCTAAGATCAGATAGAGGAGGATAATTTATTTATGATGATTTTACTAACTTTTGTAATGAGCATGTAATTCAAAGATAGGTTTCTACACTGAGAACACCGCATCAAAATGGAATTGCTGAAAGAAGGAAAAGATCCATTGTTGATTATGCCAAGACACTGATGATTGAGAAAGGCATCACACAAACATTCTAGAGAGAAGCTGTCAGTATTGTTGTCTACACATTAAACTGAGTTCAATTGAAGAAAGACACCAATAAGACACCTTATGAGATATGGTATGGATACACACCCAATGTAAGTTACTTCATAATTTTTTAAAAGTTAATGTTATATTTTGAAAATGATAGAAATGGAAAGCTTGAATCCAAAGGTGAAGAAGGAATATTTCTAGGTTATTCTACCAAAAGAAAGGCTTATAAAAATCTTAACAAATCCTCTAACAAAATCATTGAAAGTGAAAATGTCAAAGTAGATGAATTTTCTGAGAAAAATGATGAGGAAATTAGAAAGAAACCAGAAGACTACAATAGGTTTTTCTATAGTGAAGAACCTGACACTCTCCCCGAGAAACAATGTATCGCTCCCAAGTGATAGAATAATGCACCCAAGCATCAGGGTGCAAACACCAAAAATTAGGACATTGCTAAAAATGATGCACTGAGTGATGAAGGTCAAAATGAAGGTCAAGATGATGATCAGAATGATGAACAAAGAGCTAAGTCAGTACTTGCCAAGTATGTCAGAAGACACCATCCACAAAAATAGAACATAGGAGACAAAAAGGCTGGAATGAGAACAAGAAGTAATTCTCTAAACACTAGATGTTTAATTGGTGATTTTGAGCCTAAATTTGTCAATACTACACTTGAAAATGAAGAATGGGTTAGTGCTATGAATGAAGAGATAGAACAGATTGAGAATAATGGAACATGCACATTAGTACCTAGACCGGATGACAAGACTGTCATTGGTACCAAATGGATATTCAGAAACAAGTTGAATGAGAATGGAGAAGTCACAAGGAACAAAGAAAGACTAGTATGCAAAGGGTATGCACAAGAAGAAGGTACTGAATATGGAGAAACCTTTGCACCCATTGCTAGACTAGGAGTAAAAATTCTACTTTCTTATGCTTCTTACAAAGGATTCAAAGTATATCAAATGGATGTCGAATCTTTATTCCTAAATGAAATACTAGAAGAAGAGGTATACATTGAACAACCTGAAGGGTTTGTTGATCCTAACAAGAGAAACATGGTTTGTAGACTACACAAAGCCTTGTATGGATTAAAACAAGCACTGAGAGAATGGTATGAAAGACTTCACTCCTATCTCATAAGTATTGGATTTGTAAGAACAAGTCATAACAGTAATTTGTATTTAAAGGAAGATACTGATGATAACATTCTAATTGCTAAAATATTTGTTGATGATATCATATTTGGAGGTAATGATATATTATGCAAATCATTTTCTGCTAAAATGAGAAAAGAGTTTGAGATGTCAATGTTTGGGGAGATCAAATTTTTTCTTGGTCTACAGATTCTTCAACAGGATGCAGGCATATACATCACACAATCCAAATACATCAAGGAAGTTCTGAAGATATTCAATATGGAGGACTCCAAGCCAGTTGGAACACCTATGGAAATCAGATGCAAACTAACAAAGGATGACAAGTCAGCTGAGGTAAATCATACCCTATATAGATCTATGATTGGAAAACTCATGTATGTTGTACATACTAGACCAGATATAATATATGCAGTTGGAATAGTTGCAAGATTCTCTGCTAATCCAAAGGAATCACACATGAATGCTATCAAAATAATTATGAGATATATAAAGAATACCGAAGACTATGGCTTATGGTAGAAAAGAGAAGGCAAAATTGAGCTTCAAGTTTATATAAATGTTGATTGGGTTGGAAACATAGATGACAAAAAGAATACAATAGGAGGAGCATTCTATATGGGTGACATACTTGTCACATGGATAAGTAAGAAGCAAGGATGCATCTCTCAATCTACTGCAGAAGCAAAATATTTGGCTTCTACTACACATTTCTCTAACATTGCATGGATCAAAAAACTACTGGAAGGTATGAATATAAAAATTCTTGAACTAGTAATTCTATTGTTATAATACAAGTGCAATAAACATTTCAAAGAACCATGTCATGCATGCTAAGACTAAGCACATTTCTACCAAGTATCATTACTTAAGGGAACAAGTGCAAGAGAAAGAGGTGATACTATAATATGTTTAATCCAAGGAATAATTAGCAGACATATTCACAAAGCCATTGCCAAAAGATACATTTGATTACCTGAGGAAGAGACTAGGGGTCTCACCCTTGTCTATTGGTCACTAAGCTGACTAGGAGGCTGCATCAGCCTAAAAATAATTAGAAGATCATTCATGTTGATGCAAGCAAAGAGATGGACTGCAAAGATATATCAGTACACAAAAAGGTACTTATCTTCACTGAACACTAGAGTTATTGTATTATTGATGGAGAGGAATTTCAAGGAATATATTATAAAAAAAAGAAAAGGGAAGATATAATTTGGTATTTTTGTCAAAGGGAGAGATGTACTTAATGAATATGGAAAGAAGTATTCAATGAAATATATTGTTGTCAAAGGGAAAAGAGAAAAGAGATATCCATCAAGGAGAGGAACAGTCAAAGGGAAAGAAAACATCAAAGAAAGATTTAAAGAAACATCCATCTAAGGGAGAGAATTGGAAAAAGTTAACACTGCACATCTATCCAGTGAAGGGAATAAAGAATGAAAAGAAGTACTCTACAAGAATCAAATCTAAGCTATAAGAGCTTACCGAGAGTCAGACATTTGTATTGGTTATAGAAAAATAATTTTGGTTGAGATTGATGAACTAAAACTAATATATTTCTTAATGTATTAGTAGTATGTAGTATGTTGCCATCAATGCCAAAGAGAGAGATTGATGAACTATAACGGATTGAATGTTTGAAGATGACAAAGTTGATAATCACTGAGATGCAGAAAGTAAATGCAAGACATTAAATTATTTAATGTATTGTATTTTCATTGATGTAAACTTGATATGGTATGATTTCTCATACACATATTGTCACAACACTTAAAGATATGAAGATAAAAAGTTTTTGTCATCGGTAATCATGTACACTGAGTGATAGAGAACCCCAAGCACAGAAGTTCATAGTGTTACCTGACAGATAGTGTTGCCCAAGAAAGTGATACCCAAGAAAGAATTACTGAGCTAACTGTAGTTGTCACCAAATAGAACTAAAGTTGATGCCCTATCTATCTGTAGTAGTCACCAAGCACAACTGAAGTGTTGACCGATGGGAATTGAAGTTAGGAAAATGACAAAACAACTTAGCTAACAGAGCTAATTATAGAGTTAACTATTTGATTACTTTGTTTTCATCAATCAATTAAAAGATAAAGATAAGAAAGAGATTTAAAGCATGTTTTATTCTAGAAAATAAGGAGATTTATATGGATGAAAACTAAAGAAAGCATGACAAGCTTTACGAATCAAGAAGTGATCAAAAAAGAAAAAAATAAGGAAAATAAATGGTGAAATCATGTCTATATAAAGAGACAAGTGATTCATTATGAATTGAGGAATGTTGAAGAGAATTCTAGTGAAGATAGAAGTCTTCATATAGATTGGATCATACAAGCTGAAGAATAGAGCTACAAATTCTACAGACACCAAGCAACAAAGAAGAAACAATATTCACCGAGAAGAAAGAAGTGGAGAAAAAGAATTGAAGAGAATATTAATTAGAAGAGGTATTATGAGCTTACAATAGATCTGAACATTTTCAAGATTAAGTTCTATTTAGAACAGATCATATACTATTTCAGTTTAGCTATTGATTTAGAAAATCTCTTAACAGAGTAGGATTTAACCATCCTTATATATTGAGATACATCCCAAGGAGTATCAAAAGGTTTTCATGTTGAAAACATAGTGAATGCGAGGTCAAGTGATAAATTGTTAGTGATAAATCCTCTAACAAGGTCACACTTAACAGTGTGTTTGTAACCTTTAATAAGGTTGGCTCTTCATTGAGCTCACTTCAAAAGAGTGAAAGTTTTGGGTTACCAGTCCCAAGTGGTTTTTCCCCTGATAGGGTTTCCACATTAAAATTCATAATTCAAATGTGCATATGGCTCATTTCTTTGATGTTTTCTTTACACATTACTAAAACATGATTGATCGGTAAACACTAAGTTATTTACTATATTTCGGTAAAGGTTAGAAAATATAGACTGATATTCAGTAAAGCTTAAGGAAAGGATAAATAGTATATTCACGAAGAAACCTATATTTGAGAAAGGCATACATCTTGTAGGAATAAAGATAACTAGAGGTTTAATATTTGTGGTATAAAGTTTTGGTTGAATTTTTGGATTAAATTTTGAGGCCATTGATTCACCCCCCTCTCATTTATTCTAAAAAATATACCAATTTAAACCTATGAAACTGAATACCAACATATAACTACCCCACAAAACAACCTTAGTCAGTTTTACCCTTGATTAGGTGTTGTCAACTTGACAACTTATAAAATGTTTGGACATTTGATATTTAAATATTATCCTACTAAATTAAAATGATTAATTAAATACCTCACAAACATAATTCATTATTAGATCATTAAAATACTCTTCTAACCCTTACAATTATCCTTTTAGGCCATATTAGCCAATCTTGGAAACTTTGAATACAATGATTCATTTTGACTTAAATTAAATTCAAATGGCACGAATGACTATAGTTTCATGATAGAATGAACTTATAGGTCTTATCATTCTTAAAATATTCAAGAGACCCCTAGACTGATTTTAAGTCTCCCAGTGCTTCTACACCACACTCCCCAACTTTAAAACTTTTCCAAGTCCTCTTGGAAATAATACCTACAAAATAGATCATTAGGAAAAACATATAGGTCTTCATTTTGATCTTTGGTTTGAAGAGGTCCTCATCATGTACATCCACTTGTACTTATCCTTTCTTGAACACACTATGTTCATCACCTTTCATTTTTACTTTAGGTCTTCCTTTCAAGGCCAACACCCAATCCACATGTTGTTGCTTAGAATCTTCAACCCACAAAATCACTTGCAATGTTCAAAAAAATTCATCCAAAGGATAGTTCCTGCATGTGCCCTTAACAATAAATCTAGAAAAATGTATCTCCATACTAGGAGTATCCATCATGAACTTGGTCTTCCCATGACCAATCAACATAACTTCATCATCCTTCTTATCTTGCCATTCCTCTTGGCACTCAACTACTTCCTCATTCATCTTTATGGCTTCCTCATTAGCCTTCTCATCAAATGTCATAGGGGTACCTTGTTTTCTTGTACCCAAAGGACATAGCATTGTACCAATTTGGATCATCTCACCTCTTTCAATCCCTCCATGACTTGAATATTTTTTTCTCATATCAGTAACACTCTCTACCATCTCTATTGTATCATCAAGAACCTTTTCATCACAAGGTTCATCAGCAACTACCTGCTTCTCACACCCTACATTAGGATCCCTATTCTTCTCTTTTCCTTCAAATGGATACCTCAACTCTTCATCTTCCATCAGGATCTCCATCATATCTTCCACTTGTTCATCTTCTTCTTCAATGGCTTCCTGCTCCAAGATCTCTTCTTCCTAATGTTCTTCTTCAATTTATTATTCCTCTTCAACTAGGAATCCAAAATCTCTCAAATAATCCAATGCTCCTCGACACTTTCCATGTTGTCTCATTTTCCCTCAATGGAACTAACACCATCTCATTCCCATCTTCTATAAATGTGTATGTGTTCTTCCTACTATCATGCAAGGTACGTTTCTCAGATTACCACTATCTTCCCAGGATCATATGGCAATCCCTCAAGGGAACAATGTCACACAATATGAAATCACTCTATGATCCAATGGTGAAGGGAGAATAGTATTTTTCCTTCACATCAATCCAATCTCTAGCCCCCAATCCTTGTGCTCTTAAGGTGTACCATGTGCTATCATTTCCATGTTTAAATTGTAAACCATTTCATCTGAAATAAGATTATCAAAGGAACCGCTAGAAACAACAACCATGTAAACCTTTCCCTTTCACTTGCATTATGTTATGAATATAGATGACTCTTGAGTGTACCTTGTATCCAAGTCTTCCTTCATGATGATCACCATACCTGCCACCCAATCCTCAATCTCAGACTTGCAAGGATCTACTTCCTTGCTATGATACAAATTTGATGCAGAGAACAGTTGACCCAAACACACATCCTATTCATTAAAGAAAAAATCTCCCTTCAATTGTACTCCACATCCTAAATATTGATCACACTCATTCATTAGATCTCATTTTTTTTATCACATCTTCCCCATCATTGTTTCCCTCTACAAGACTCAATCTCTTTCATTGTAGATACATTTCCATGAATACTATGATACCAACCTATTATTCCTAACACAAACTAGATTCATACTTTATCCCTATTGAATCCAACAACAATGTATCTCCATTCCCTAAGGCTATCACCATGCCAAAAAAGACAAACAAACAAAATCTGTCAACATGTCACTTATTGGTTTTGTATAGACCCGCTCTTAGTCGAATGTAAATTTTAAAACCAACATAATTAATGCAATCTTTCCAGTGAGAATATTGAAAAATTGTTCATCAAAACCATATCCAAAGATGATTATAATCTAACGGTTATATTTTAAGATAATTCCCCGACAGAAAGATTGAATTTTCTGAGACTGTCATGCATTCACCTTCTGCAAGTACCCTCTTTCTCCATTCAAAGCACATGATTTTTTCTACATGGGTCTCTACACTCAAGGGGGAATAAATTAAATTATAGCTTCTCCCATCCTCCAAATGTTTAAGGTTCCACAAACTCAAACATGCAAGATATCACATTTTATTTGCTCCTGATATACCCTAAACAAAGGTTTATGACAATTTTATTCAAACTCAAATATCTTCCTTGACACTTAATAAAATCCCAAGAAAAAAAATCCAAAATTATGATGAATCAATACCCCAACATGTCTAGGCAGTGAATCTTGAAAAATATGAGATTTAGATCATGATCAAACAATATAAACAAATTGTAAAAAGTGTTAGAATAGGAAGATGTACAGAAACTTGTTTTCTATTGATTATAATACTCAACACATTGAATCCCCCCTTCATGATAGGTTTATCCAAGCATTAATAGACAAATATAAACCTATTAAACCAAATAAAAACCTATAACTACCCCACAAACCAACCTTGGTCATTTTTAACACTTAATTAGGTGTTGTCAACTTGACAACTTATACAATGTTTTGACATTTCATATTTAAATATTGTCCTGCTACATTCAAATGGTCACTTAAATACCTCACAAACATAATTTATTATTAAATCATTAAACTACCACTCAAACCCTTATAATTAACATTTTAGGCTATATTAGCCAACTTTGGCAACTTTGAATCCAATGACACATTTTGACTCTGTTGGTCGTATTTCTAGTTTGGAAGCTTGCTATTAAAATTTTTGAGTTCCCAGTCAGATTCCTGCTTTAAATGTCAAAATCCTATACAATTATATCAAAATTTATCTACAAGTGTTGATCTCTAGGCCTTAAAATATGAGAAGTATGGAAAAACACTAAGTCCTAGTTTATTTTTCATTCATATCCAAGAGAAACCCCTAGTTCTTCAAAATTGCTTCTAATTTGTAGTTACATTTTCAAAAAACTGAGTCACTTAAGTCATGTGCTTATTTTCATGTTTTATAAGGTAGTCGTGATGTCTCCTTAAGCTTTAGGAATATTCCATATTAATTAGAGACTTAGTGAAATTCTTTGGTCATGTTATCTCCATAAGAAAAGAATATTCTTTCAGTGTTAAGGAGATTTTACGTGGGCCGTTGATGAAGATCTTGACCTTGTGGTGTGCGGAAATTCTTAGTCAAAACCCTAGAGTTAATGATATCCTTTGGCAACTTTGAGATCATTCAGTCACGCAGTCTCATAAAACAAATTAGAGTTAGAATCTGTGTTAAATTTTTCAAGAAGTCACATGATCATGAAAGGAAATAAGAGTTAAGTCAAATTTCATGAGATTAAGCAATAGTTGTTGATTTATGAGATAATCTAGCGGTGGGCATGAAGTCTTGTAATAAACTCTTGAGGTAAGAAATCTTAAAGTGAATTTGAATCTGTATACTTGTGGTGTCTCACAAGTCAACCAAGGTTTAAAGGATGATTTAAATGGATGTAGTGGTGAGATCTCTAATGAAAACAAAAATTAAGTTAAAATATATGAGATATAGTGACTACCGTCTGATGCAAAGTTGATCTTGTGGCCAGTGCTAAGTCTCTAGAGAAAAGTTTAGATGGATAAAATTCTAAGAGATCTCATGACTACCATCAAATTAAATGAACATCTAAAGGATGGCATTCAATCTCATTATAAACCTTGAGTTAGATAATTCATTCAGCGACAACGAGATTTAGTTAGTTGTGAAGTCTCAATAAGAACTATGGTTAATAAAATTTAAGTAAAGCTTAAGTGAAGTTTTCAGCACAGATATTTGAACCATGAAAGAGAAAAGACCTAGTGGATAGCATGAAGTCACTGATAAAAGTCCAATAGTCAGAGAAAGTTCAGCAATCTAGTGGTAGTGATTCAGATATGGACACAAGTCTAAGTCATTCAAAGATCTGAGATCTGCGTAAAGTCTCAATACAAACCAAAGGTTAAGAAATTCATTCCATGACTTGGAGATAGCTTAAGTTGCAAAGTCTTAAGGTAAATTATAGTTAAATGTAAAGCTAATGAGATTGCATGCGAACCGTTTGATAAAAGATGATCAAAGGGTAGTCAAGAAGTTTCAAATCAAATAAAGAAAGTACAAAATGGATGTGATATTCCACGTAAACCATCCAATTAAAAGAATATCTGATGATGGTCACGTAATATCTAAATAAACTTAGGGTTAGTGAAATATTAAAGTGGCTTTGATTTTGCATAGTCGCGTAGTATCTAAAGAAACTAAAGGTTTAAGAAAGAGTTATTTGAAGCCTTAGTCATGGAATATCAAAAGGAAACATGAGTTAATTGAATTCATTCAATGATTAAGAGATGAACGTTGATCAAGATGTTGATCGTGTGGTGATTGTTAAGTCTTAGAACAAAAATGGAGTTAAAGATATCTCTCAGCAACAAGGAGATCATACAGTCATGTGTGGCTGAAGGAAATGAGAGTTTGAGCAAGGTAAAGTATTAGGTTTTCTTCCCCACCATGTTCTACAGTTATCAACCAATCATAACATAGGGATTATGACAACTTGTTTAGCGAGTTGCTAAGTTGTGATAAATAAGCCAATCATATCAGATTTTGATTTGGTTTTGAATATAATAAGGTTTTAAATGAAAAAGAACTCATTCAAAATTGATTACTTGTCATTTTCAAATGCCACAGCTAGAAAGAAAAATTTATATCATAGCACATAGAAGTAATGATAGAAGTGACTGAATTGTAAATTCATGATTTTGAAATAAGATTTGTGAATTAATTTCTCTGAATAAGTAGGTATTACCATTGATCATTTAATTTTACACGGACTTTTAGTTTTAAAATTGAAATTGGCATAAGTGATAAGTGTTTTCAAGAGAACAGAGTTATCCAAATTTGCAGAGTGAACAAAATATTTGATCAGTTGCAATTCAAAATAGACAAGATGAGTAGAGAAGTGAGCATTGCCTCAACTAGAGGAAAGAGCGGAGATGGTGATGATGATTTGAAGGGATAGAGAAATTACTTAGAGGATTTCATAGCTCTCCTTGTAGGATCCAATCAGGGAAAAAAGTTAAATGACGAATACCATGGTGACAATTTTGCTTACATTAGAGATGCAAAGACACCTAATTGTTCATGCTATCATTTGTTTAATTACTTCCATAAGAATAGTGAGGGTTGTGTGCCTATTTCAAACCCTTGGACATCAGGGTTAGCAAAATTAATAGTGCCTGATGTGTTTGTGGATGTGGATTTGTTGTTAGAACTAGCTAGTAGGTATGACACAATTTCAAGGACCATTAAGAAAGATGATGACACAATCCTAGTAACTCTTGATAGGTCATATTTCATGAGAGGATTTAATATATATAACCCCTTGACAAAAATAAACTTGAACGCATTAGCTGGAATATATACTAAGGAGGTAGACATTGTAGCTAAATTGATTCAAGCCCATGTGCCGAAAGGAACCAAAAACTATATAGCACCTATTCCTAGTGATAATGAACCTTATTTCTATAAGGACCTAGCATTCTACATGAAGTACATTTCTTATGCCCTATGTAGAGTTTTAGGGGTTGATAGTGGAAGAGAGAGAGAGTATCCTCTGACATGCTAATGAAAATTTTGGACTTGCAAAGTCCCTATGTCAACACAAATTATGATTACATTCAATATGTAATTGGCAAGATGCATCAAGGGTTTGTGGATCTACAAAAGAAGATAGGAATCCCTAAATCCCTATAGTATTCTTTACTGATGCATTTAATTTTGTTCTACAATTTTAATATTATGGACCAGCCTAATCTGAGGCCTAAAATATTTTATCAGGGTCAAGCCAACCCTGTGCAACTTTGGTTGAGGGTATGGAATTACACATCCAGTGAAAAAGAGTTTTGTGCTTTCCAAAACTGGATGGTGTATCCATTATTATGAAGCTTAGGAGTCAACATGACCAGGCTACCAATTAAAGTATTACAACTTTTGAGGCCCTGCAAGTTTGTGGATAAATGAAATGGAGATCACAATTGGGGAGACTTTTATTATCACAATAATTTCACTCTAATTAGAGTTTATGGTTGCTACCAACCTCCACACATCTTACCATATAGAGTACCATCAAGGATTATTGTCATGGATTTTATATGGTAGCGCATGCTGATAGATAAGGAACATTTGGCCCCACATAGAAAAGGGACATTCACACCTCGACAATTTATTGTTTGTGATTTTACAAATGGTAAGAGGGCCTATGATGTAGTGAGTAGGTGGTTAAGAAACTTTAGGATGAATGTAGCATTATACAAATATGTGGATACAGAAGGATTTATATCTAGTGCAAAGAGACTCCTGACACCCACTATTCCTAATACTAAGGTGCATGAGTAGTGTGTAGAGGAGGACCTAATCAGGAACATCCTTAAAGAGGATGAAATTTTAGCTAGGACACAAAAATACCAAGAACTGATGGATTTATAGAAGCAGCTCAAGAATAAAGGGATCCCATTTGGAGGATATTTCCCTGGTTTTCCTTATCTACAAATATTAGATAAGATGATGGAATCCTATGGAACACTGTGTAGTCAATTATAATAACAAATTGAGGATAAGGATAGGGGTCCTAATAAAAAATCATTCTTAGAGTATAGTGATTGTAGTTACTCAGTACACAACCCACCACCAATGGATCAGCCACCTCATACTGAGGAAAATATAATTGACCTAACACAAGGACATGAGTCTGAGGTAGTTTTTAAACCTCCAAAGAAAAAGAAAAAGGTGGAAATAGGGGAGCCTTCTGTTGTCAAGACACAGAAGAAGAAAAAGGAAAAAGTGAGTGCACTATTCACCAAGACAAGAGCCTATGATCATCAATTGAGAAAGGTCATAAGAGAAGGCAAAAAGAAAAGAGAATACATAGATGATAATGTTGAGATGCCTCTCTTATTGTGTCAAGATGAAAGGGAGTTATAACAGGAAGAATTCTTGAAAGATGATGAATTCATAAAGACTAAATAATTCAAGGACTTTCTTATTTTTTCCAAACAAAAACAAGTGGGGGCACTGCTACAATTGGAAGGAGGATAAGTAATAATAAGTGAAGCTTTGCAGGCTCTCCAAGAATATGATCCTAAATCTCAGAACATGACTCTTGATGAAGATAGATGGCTAGTTGAGTCTAGTGGCATGCTATTAGTAGAAGGATGGGACCTGGCTTCAACCTTCATCATTGATCAAATCAGAAGGAAGCCAGATATCAAATTTTCAATAGAGACATAGGTAGAGGAAATGATTAAAGGATGTGGTTATAATGCACAATCTCAAACCCTAGCCATGTGGGCTCTAGCTCCCAAAAACCAGAAGCCATCATTGATCAATGTACAAGAGAAGATAGAAGGTGATACAATCATTTGGTCTATTAATAATACAATGGATCTAAAAATTTCACAGGCCCTAACTCACTTTGATCATCTCAATGAAGCAAAATCTGTATAAATGTCAAATAGATACCAAAATCTATCTGATTAATCATGTCTTGTTGTAAAAGACATAGAATTGAGATCAATAAAAATTAATTATTTGGAGAAAATAATAGCAGAGCTAACTCAGAAGCTAAAAGAGATCCATAAATCTACTCCTACTAAGCCTAAATAGGCTAAAGATGCACTTGTATAAAAAGAGGATGAGGAGATGCTCAGAAGGAAATAGAGCAGATAGATACAAAGAAGAATAATGTGGCTTTAGAAGCCTTTTTAAATATTTTGCAGCACAAAATTAATATTTTAAAAGATAAAGATGACTTAGTGCATGGGGCCTACAACAAGTTGCTTGACCTACAAATTAAGGTAACTAGTTTTGTTTCAATACTGAACTCCTATTTTGGGACTTGGTCAGTTAGGACCAATTATTTGAGAGATTAGCATCCCTGCAGCCACTTAGGGTAGACCTACTAGAAGTTGTAACACAAGTGGGTGATGAAATAGAGAAAATTGGGGTAACCTTGTCCTTTCTTAAGGGCAAGGTAAATTAGATAGAGGCTAGATTGAATATGTTTAGATTTGATTACAATAAGTCTATTCCTTCTATAAGGTCAAAGGATGATTAGATCAAGGCAGTGGAGGTATGGAGAAATGAATTTGATTCATTATTGCCTAGTAAAGAGGAATTTATTACTTACAACAATGAATTGGATATGGATAGGTTTAATAAAATCTTGGATGAGGCATTTAAGGCTGAGATAGATTTCAATAAATTTGTGATGGATGTTAAGAGAATAATAGATGCTCAATAGAAGAGGAAAAAGGCACAACTAGAAAGCATTCAAAGCTTTAATTGTTGTATATAGGAAGATGTAGCAGCAAGGGATGTTCTCACAAAGCCCAAGAAAAAGAAGCCTACGATAGCTGACCTAGACATCATGGATGAAGAGTAGAATGACACCTGGCACTTGATCTTTGAGCACAGGGAGGTTAGTCATTAGAAAGATTAGTGTATGTTATCCTATAATGGTGGTCACTAAATCTCTCAATAACTATTGGAGGCTATCCAGAACATATTCAAACAGAGGTGCTAGCTAGCAAGAGATTTTAAAGATCTAATTTGATTGTATTCCTAGTTTGTCTTTCTACTTCTTGGATTCTTATTGTCTTTTGTCTTCTTCTATCTTTTAGGGTTAGGTCTTAAACCATTTGAAGCTTGTTGCATCCTTAGTTTTTAAGGATTCCAAGATGGTTTAGAATATATATATATATATATATATA
>MU225764.1:2936880-2947379 GCA_018584345.1 Thuja plicata
ATAGATGATTTCAGAGAGAAAAGCATTGTGATAAGGATTTGATGCAGATGTATGTATATGAGAGGATAGTTTGTAAGGCACTCTATCTCAGCTACATGTAGTTTGTAAGGCACTCTACAGTATCTCTGTTAGTTTATCTCTATTGATTCATGTTTTCATTGACTCTTTTCCCAAGGGATAGGCACTGGTCTGAAGTATAGTTTGCAGTTTGTTCCTCATGCAATATCAAAATCAATTTAATTAAACATACTTTTGTTACTGAGAACAAATGAGCTGAACTTATAAGGATTTGTATCAGTAGGATACTATTCAGTTTGTTGATCCCTTGAAGAGTGGATTATTAGGTTATCCCTCCTACATCAAAAGGAAGAAGGATGAAAATCCTTGTATCACTGGTTTTGGCTATATTTAAGACCATAAGTTTGTATGGTTAAATCTTGTATTTGATTATGCTTTGTCATTTGCAAGGTGATTTATCAGTTGGTTTAACAAAGATACATAGCAAATCAGTGTCCACATTAATACATACTATGTAAACAACAATCATAAAAGGTAAAACCTCCCTGAGTATATGTGGAGTTCAAAAATGAAGAAGGATCTTATCCAGTCCTTAGCAATTAGGCTTTTCTTGTCTCTAAATCAGTATTAGAAGGCATAGTGTTCAAGTAGTTATTTCAAGCACTGTGATTCATACAAGAAAAATACCTAACAAATTGGTGACTCTGCTGGGGAAGTAAAAAATTTATTTCCTGGATTCTCTGGTGCAGTATCTTGTTAATTTATCAAACCAGTTGTAGTTGAGTCTAGTTATAGAGTCTGGATTTCAAAAGAAAGGATATATTCCTTATAATTCATAAAAAGACTCAAGTTTGTGTGTTGTCTGCTACAAAATGTTTAAATTTTTTTACCTAATCTCACTACTGGTGAGTGGCAACTCTGAGCTCTGATTTGCACCAATGTGCATGTGAAAGAAAGATTATAAAGAAGGTGAGCTTGCAGCGACAGTGATAATAGATATTTTACAAGTCTGTTGCTGATGTAAAGGTGTCTTCAAAGCACACATGTTTTGCAACAGCTGAAATTCATCCAGGTATTTTCAAAAATTTTAATAGTTTTCCTTATCAAGTGATTGCAGCACTAAAGCAAAAAGGAATCAGTTAAAAAAGAGGTTTACATGTTTCAAGTTTTACTTGCATCTGTGCAAAATTTGAAGGAAATATGTAAGAGTGGCAGTCTGTAATATTTTGAACTGCTAAGATGTCCCAATCTTTTAATTGGAGGGGTGGTAATTTGTATAGGGCAATTAATTTTGTGGGTATCCCTGGATATCCGAATCATATCCCATCAAAGGTTAAGGAGTATGTGCCAAAGTTCACTGGTTTTGGAGAACAATCAGCTGAGGATCATTTAGAAAAGTTTTCAGATTTGATTGATGATCATGACATAACACATGAGGATGTACTAATGAGCCTATTTGCAATATCTCTAGCTTAGGATGCTAGGGAGTGGTTTAAGGATTTACCTCATGATTCAATAGGATCTATGGCTAAAATGGAAGAATGTTTTATTAAACAATATGGTAACACAGATGACAATAGTGTTTCCTATGCTATATCCTATGTTGAAGAATCTATGTCATTTTCAGATTAGGATACAGAGGATCTTGAGGAAGAACTTATTAAGAAATTATCAGCCATCCGAAAGAAAATGAAAAAAGAAGAGGCCGATAGACAAGCTCAAATCAGAATTGACCAATTGAAATTGGAATCACTGAACCAAATAGCAATAAGTGATGATGAATCTAAAAATTCTGAGATTTTCGAAGATGTTGATGATAAATCTGACAGTGAATCTGAATTTAATGATATTCAAAGTGATGAAGATGAATATATGTTTAGCAATGATGAAAAATCTACTGCTGGTGAAGATATTGCTGAAATTGATATTATGAATGAGCTTTATGAACAGCAAGACAAAGAGGAAGATATATGTAGCCAGCAAGAACACAGTTATGATACAAACATAAGTGTTTGTAGTGAGAACATTACACAAGAAGATATGATTTCAGAGGTTTCACTACAAGACTCCAACAATGAAGAAATTTGCAGCATCATGCAAGAAGACAGTAAGGAGATAAATGAAGAAGATGACTATTGTTCTCTTCACAGTGAACAAATTGCAGAGATTTTATCTTTTGAGTATCTCAGATATTCAAGAAATAAAAGCTTTGAAGTTTCATGTCCATTACATATTGATTTTGACAAGGAAAATGAATCACAAAATTTTGATTTTGACATATGTGATACTGTTTCTTCTTTCACTCCTTCATTCAGCTATAATAAAATTCAGTTTGATTTATCAGATGATGAGGTTTTCAGTATGGTCTTAGATTCAGTAGATGCGGAAAATCCAAGTATGGAATTGAGTGCTGATTTAGAGAATAGCATGGATTTTGAATCTTGTTTTGATTCTAAGTCTGCCTTTGAACTATTTAACAGTGAACAATCAGTGGCTCAGGTTTCAAAAAAATAAATTCAATGTGCCGATATTTTCCCTCCCACCCACCACTTTTCTTTGAGCTTGTTTAATGATGACAAAATACAAGATCCTCCTATTTTTGATGCTGAGATTGTTACTCCATATCCTAAGATGATTTATCATGTTATATCTGATGAATCTCCTAAGTTTGATAATCATTTTCCAAATGATGAGGCCTCTGAAATTTTGCATAGAGATCAAGGTGTGTTTTCTTTTAAGATGCAAATGATGGATGTGAAGGAAACTAATGATGCTTTCCCAAACAATTTGACAAAGGTTGAATGTCCTCCCTTTCAGTTGAATGATAAGTTTGTCAGTAGTGGTTTACAGCTGAAAGATGATCAATGTTGCAGATATCAAAGTGTATTCTTATTTAATGACCGTGACACATATATGCCACAATTTCTTTATGATGAAAATCTGCCTAATGTTTATGGAAGCTCATATGAAGAATATGCAGATTTGATGTCATGTGAAGAGTTAGAACAAAGTGGCAGTATTGTTGATCAGGCACATGACAGAAAGAGTTTTAGTTTACCTCCGATATATGGAGATGAAAATCATATGTATGACAAAGGTAAGAATTGATCTCAGTTTGTGGGGTTTTGGGCCTCTTGTAGATAATATACATATTGTACAATTGTTTTCCCTTTTAGTTGTGTGTTTGCTTTCAGTTAGAGGTTTCCCCATTTTTGAGAAAGTGAAAAGTAGAAAAAGAGAAATGATAAAATCTAATTTTTGAAGCTATTTGGGGTGGTCTGCTACTCTAGAGATTTGTGGTTCTCGGTATAAACTTGCATTTAACTATCCTCAGTCAGAGCCTATGTTGGTACTCCTAAATTTGGAGCAAATTTGGAGTGACCATGTTAAATTTTCCAGACAAGCAAAAGTGAATACCCTTGAAAGTTTGTGTGAGAAGACTTAGTTGGAGTGATTGAATAAGGTGCCTGGAAGATTTTCATAAGATACAAATTTGGAGGAGGCTTTAACGCCTTTTATTTGACATATGCAGTGGGTCCCAGCTCCTGATTTTTAGTTCTGACATGTTTAGGGAGTAGTCATTTTGAGGGGGTCCCCTAATTCTGCATTTTTCTAATTGCCAATTTGCTGTCCAAAACCATGGCCATGTTAGCACTGCATTGGTTTTCTTTGAATTTCTTTGCCTTTGCTTTTCTTGGGCTTTCTTGATTTAAAATCCTATGCTTTGCCACGCAAAAGAAGTCAAACCCCTTTTTGAAGTCATACCTTATGTTAATCGCTTTGTTGCGTTGGTCTTTTTATAATGTCTTTAAGTTGCACGAGTGGGCGACGAGCTGTCAGTGAAGGAGAATCGAGCAATCGTGATCAGCTTATGTTTAGTTTTGTTCTGTGTGTGAGTGAGCGGGTTCAGTGTTTTAAAGCGTAAATCACGCAGTTGCGATGCCTTATGGAAGTCAAGTTACAAGTTAGCGAGTCAGCGACGGGTAAAAAGTGTGTAAATTGCGCAGTCACTGTAAAATTTTCCTATCTATATCATGCTCCATGACTGAGTGAGTCTTGTTAAAAAGTGAAACAGTCACATACCTGCATCAAGTTTTATGTCAGTGTTAAAAGTTGCATGATTGCGCGACGAGCTCATGTCCTGTAGGTTGCTCACTCGCATAGGTTCTAACTCACGTGTATTTTGTAGTGCGAGTGCACGGCGAAGGCATGAAGTACTGATATGAAAACTCATTGCTCAGTCGCACAGACTATTTCTCAAGATTCATAAAGACTACGACCGAGCGACTAAAGGACCATTCAATGCCTCGCTCACTCGCTGATGCTTTGAGGTGATCAAAAGTGAATGCGCGAGTATGCGATGAGTTAAAAAAGGAAAGACATCGCTCAGTTGTCAGTCAATAAAGATGAAAGGAAAAGAGATCGCGAGTAGGCGACTAAGGAAAGAAGGTGTATAGTCATGTGTTCACAGTCAGTGATAAAATGAGATTTTCAAGCTCGCGAGTTTATGACTGAGCAAAGAACAAATGCCATCGCTCACTTGCACATAAGATGAAAGATGGAATATTAAGATGGCAAGTATGCGAGCAGACAAAGTATGCATTAAATAAATGAATGTCGCTCACCCGCTTAAAATCCAAAAGTCAGTTTAAACAGCCAGTGAATGTGTGATGATGGAATAGCTGAAAGGTAAGATACATAGTCGCTCAGTCGCTGAGACTCAGGTGATATGAAATGTTAATTAGCGAGGGTGCGACAGGTTAAAGGTGAAGAAAGCATCACTCACTCGCATGAACCCAAAAGCAAAGAAAAAAAGTGACGCGAGTATGCGACAGACATAATAAGGTTCAAAGAATAAACTCATCGCTCACTCGCAGAAGGCAAAAGTAAGACAGTCAAGAATTAGAAAAGTAATTTTCAGAGCGAATGAGAAGGTGCTACTTGCCAATTTCTGCTGATTTCTGGGTAATATATACATTAATCTAATATTTTCACAGAGTTTAAAATGTGCACAGGGTTAATTATAATAGGGAATTTAATAGTTTTATTGCAAATCTTTATGTTTTATTCCCAGAGGTTTTTTAAAAGGACACAGGGGATAATCAGATTTTTCAGAGATTAAGAAATTCTGATTTTCTCAGGCATGGAAAGATCAGATTTTTAAAGGGTAAATAAGATCAAATTTGTACAAAGAAAGATGAGACAAAAATGCATAATATTTTAATTGCACAAATTAGATTTAACATAGCTTTCCAGGGGATAAATCAGATATTTTCAAAGGGAAAATGTGACTGGATTTCAGAGATATTTTGCAAATGGAATCAGATTTGATAGATTTTTTAGTGGGAAAAGGAAGGAGATTTGCAAAGGGATAAAAGAAGATATTTTTAGACAGATGGACTCAGCTATTAATTGAATATATTAGATATTTTGGAAAGATGAATGCAAATCAGATTTGAGAGAAGGATAGGTGTTTTCCAGACATAGTTTTTAGGGTTTCTCCTTCTTCTATATCTTTCTTTCTTTTCTCAGTTGTAAGGGTTCCTTTCCTCTGCTCTGTTTTGGGTTTTTTCCTACAGATGCCTAGAACAAGTCCCAATTGGTCTTGTGGAAATTTTATTGTAAGTTATACTTCTGTGTCTTTGTATATTCATGAAAGCTTATTGTTTATATGTGTTGAAGCAGAATACATTAATAGAATACAGTGTGGTTTTCCCTTTTTCGTATTATCTTGTCTCTTTGCATCCTATTTGTGCTCTAGTGTGTTTCACCTGTAAGGCATTTGAAATACACCAGCTACAAGGTAGTTTGTCTAATTATTTATGAGTTCCTTTCAAGGAGGGGACTAAGTTTCATAGATTATTTCAGAGAGCAAAGAATTGTGATAAGGATTTGATGCAGATGTATGTATATGAGAGGATAGTTTGTAAGGCACTCTATCTCAGCTGCATGTAGTTTGTAAGGCACTCTACAGTATCTCTGTTAGTTTATCTCTGTTGATTCATGTTTTCATTGACTCTTTTCCCAAGGGATAGGCACTGGTCTGAAGTATAGTTTGCAGTCTGTTCCCCATCCAATATCAAAATCAATTTAATTAAACATACTTTTGTTACTCAGAACAAATGAGCTGAACTTATAAGGATTTGTATCAGCAGGATGCTATTCAGTTTTTTGATCCCTTGAAGAGTGGATTATTAGGTTATCCCTCCTACATCAAAAGGAAGAAGGATGAAAATCCTTGTATCACTGGTTTTGGCTATATTTAAGACCATAAGTTTGTATGGTTAAATCATGTATTTGATTATGCTTGGTCATTTGCAAGGTGATTTATCAGTTGGTTTAACAAAGATACATAGCAAATCAGTGTCCACATTAATACATACTGTGTAAACAACAATCATAAAAGGTAAAACCTGCTTGAGTATATGTGGAGCTCAAAAACGAAGAAGGACCTTATCCAGTCCTTAGCAATTAGGCTTTTCTTGTCTCTGGATCAGTATTAGAAGGCATAGTGTTCAAGTAGTTATTTCAAGCACTGTGATTCATACAAGAAAAATCTCTAACACAGTCCTTAGTAGAAGATGCTAGGGAATGGTTTAGAGGACTATCTAATGGTTCTATAGCATCTATGGATGAATTAATAGACTTATCCAAAGATCAATATGGTGAAAAAAAAATGAAGGATTTTTGTTAAATGAATTCAATAACATAAAGTAATATTTCAATTAAGAAGTCACTGAATTCAACACAAGATATAAAAGAGACATGGACAAACTATTTCAGAAGATCAAGCTTTATGAAAAGGTATGTCTTGCAACATATCTAAATGCTTTTGATTCTAAGATGGGGTATTCTCTCAGAGATAAAAATCCTAGAAGTCTTATTGATGCATCTAAGATAGTAGTGAATATAGAAATGAACAAAAGAGTGTCAGGGAAAATGGGTAGAAGAGATGATGCACGTTTTAGTAGGAGAAACCAAAAAGAACCTGAACATAAAGAATATAAAGCTCCACAAAACAATAGACCATCCTAAAAAAATAGGTATAATCCATAGAATAGGATGCAGAATCATCCCTATGGTACCCAGTTTAAGGATGGAAAGCCTATTGTCCCACCAAGAAAAGATAAACCAAAAAATAGGACCCCTGATCCTTTACACAAAAATTCTATAAACATGTGGAGTATACTTATTGGTGTGAGGCTTGTCAATCCCCACACAACCCTATTTTTTGTGTTGTAGCCCTAGATATTATTGCTAATGAAGAAAAAGAAGGTGAAGAGGGTAATCTATGTGATCATAATAGATGTGATATGACTAAAGCTTATGCATGCCCTAATATAGATTCTGAAGATGAAGTTGAGATTCACAAGGAAGAATGGAGATATACGATCAATAATTATTGTCTGACTATGAAGAAGAGGAGGTTGATGATATAAGGTGCTATGCTCAGAAAAGCCAGGAATCCACTGCAATAAGAAAACCTTCTGATGAAGAAAAGCTAGAATCACTACTGGTCTAGTAAATAAAGCAAGAAGTAACTACCAATTCAGAAATAGAGTAGTGGGTGATGTAGGCAGTCAACCAGCATGCATCTTTATCAAGGAAAAAAAAATAGATGCCAAATATACACCAAAAAGAGGACATGGGGAAAATGTAAATAATCCTAAGGTCAAAATTGTAATCAAAGTTAATGATCTAAACATTGTACATGAGGGAAAAGCTAAAATTTTAGAGACATGTTCTTCTTCTTCTAAAGTTGAAAATAAGAAATCCAAGAAGGAGTCTACTCTAAATATTCAAATAATGGATACTAATATTATTGTTGGAAAATCAAAATCCTCTAATATAAAATATACCTTCTGTTGATATGGGTCAATGTCTGTCACAAGTGACTGTCAAGGTCCCATTTGTAGAAATGACGAGGATAAAGGAACATAAGGAAAAAATTCCTTTCAGTATTAAACATTGTTTCTCCAATGAAACCTCAAAAATTAGAATATGCTAAAAATAAATCTAAGAATAAGGGAAAAGAGCTTGAGGGAATGATTTATGAGATCTCTCAGATTTATCTTAATGCAAATACTTCTGCAAGAATTTTTGAGCCTTTTTTCTTAACATTGGTAATTAATTGTAAGATGCTCAAAAACTACATGATAGATTTAGGAGCATCTAATACTATCTTGCCTAAAGAAATCATGAGATCCATGGGATTACAAGTTGATACTCCTCATGGGAGGTGTCAAGCATTGGATTCAAGAGAGATCCCTATTGTTGGTACCATTGAGGCCTTACCTTATAAGTTGGCTATATGCCCTAACACAATATTGAAAATGAGTGTACTAGTGGTTGATATCCCACCACATTATGACATGTTTCTGTCTAGGAAATGGAGTGCCTCAATTGGGGGCAGTATTCAATGTGATTTATCTTATGCCACTTTCAATATTACTAGAAATAATGTCAAGGTATCTAGAGAAGGTAGGTCACCCCATAGGATTGAGTTACATGAAGATACTAATATCAATTACTGTGTAGATATTGACATGGAGAACTTCAGAGTGAAGAGGAGTGCTTATCAATGTAAAAATGTTGATCCATTAGTGAAGGATTTAATTACATATAATAATGGTTTATGGAAGATGTATTTTGATGGAGCCTATTCTAAAGAAGGATCTGGAGCTGGTGTATTACTTATTTCTCCATTAGGTACAACATTTAAGTATTCTTTCCTATTATCATTCCAATGTACAAATAATACAACAAAATATGAAGCTTTGTTTTTAGGGATAGACACTGCTACTCAACATGGAATAAAATGTCTAAATGTTTATGGTGATTTCAAGTTAGTAGTAGCCCAAGTCAGGTCCAAATATGCTGTGAAAAATGATAGACTGAAAATATATAAGCATGCTATTTGGGACTAAAGTGAATCTTTTGATGCCTTTAATATTAATTGGATAGAAAGGTCCAAAAACATCATGATAGATTTCTTAGCTAATGTTGCTTTGAAATTTGATGATTTGACCTTAAATGGGGTATCAATATTTGAAATTAAGACAAGACTAGTTGTCCCTAACAATATATACAACTGAAAAGTATTTGAAGATGACCAAGACATTGTTAGATTTATTCAATGCCTGGACCATTATGAAGACCAACATATTGATTGTAATTATTTAATTGAGGTAATTGATGGAAGGGATTGTGTTTTGGGGTATGAGATTGTCCAATTAAGTTCTAATCAAATTCCTAAAGGATTGGTAGAACTAGAAGCATTGTTTAGTAATCAAGATGATCACTTATCAAAAACAAGCAATGCTTAAATTGAGGATTTGGAAGAAATAAATTTAGGATCAAAAACCACTCCTCATATAGTCTATATTAGAAAAGGGTTAGATTCCCATGTCTAAACACATTCGATAAAATTATTACGAAAAGATAAGCATATGTTTGCATGGTCTTATGAAGATTTGAAAGCTTATAGGGAAGATCTTTTCCAGCATGAAATCCCACCAAAATCATATGTAAAACTATTTAGACACAAACAAAGACCCATCAATCCATTGTTATCTCCCAAGATGCAATAGGAGTTGATGAAACTAAAAGATGCAAGGATTATTCAGCCCATCAAACATTCAACTTGGGTTTCAAATATGGTCCTAGTGAGAAAGAAGAATGGTGACATAAGATTGTGTTTTGATTTCATAAATTTTAGCATTGAATTTGTTAAGGACAATTATTCTTTACCTATTATGGAGGCAATTTTACACAAGGTTACTGGTTGTGAGCTATTATCAATGATGGATGGGTTTTCAGGATACAACCAAGTACTAGTAAAAGAATTAGAATAGTTCAAGCCTGCATTTACCACCCCATGGGGTACTTATGTATATGTTAGAAGGCCATTGGGATTAATAAATGTAGGAGAAACTTTTCAAGGAGCCATGGATGTTGCATTCAAAGAATTTATTGACTTTTTCATGGTAATATACCAAGATGATTTGACAACATTTTCTAAAAAAGAAGTAGATCTTTGTGAACACCCATAATTTTTTTTTAATAAATTGTCATGCCCAAAACTAGGTCAAAACACACACAATTTTTTTTTTTGAAACACAAAGGTACGTACAACTAACAAAGGGAGAGTTGGAAGTATAATAAAAAATTATAGTTAACCTCTGCATAACAAGGTATAGGTGCAGACATAATAAGGGTCAAGCCACAACATACACAAAATTGGGCATCAAGTTATTCCATGGTTATCTGAATCCTCAACTTGGGTTTACCTAAGTCTGATTCGTCATTTAAAAGTCATGATGGTAGTTAGTGGTTTAGGGACATATGTTGATCTGGGTTGCCCTTACTTAACCTTATATCTAGATTTAAACTTATTTCATCCAAGTTTAATTCCAGTTAACATTAGACAATGAGATATTGACAAGATTACGATAGAATATCATTTTCACCTATATAAATCA
>MU225764.1:2947874-2986356 GCA_018584345.1 Thuja plicata
TCTAATAATCCTACTAATCCTAAAAACATTTTAAACTATCAACACAAAAACCCATAACCTAATCTACCAATTAACCTTTTTACAAAGTAAAACAAGGCTAAGGATTTCAAAATCTGCAAGGCAAGGAGAGAGTACAGAATGACATGGCATACAGGGAGGGCCCACCATACTACCTACAAACACTAGTTTAATAATCAATCGCTTATTAGTATATATTATTCCCCCATCACAAGTCAAATGACATTTTTAAGGGAAGGAAATCAAATTCTAAAAAGGATGCAAGTTTAAGATGAAGGAAGAAGGACTGCTCTAAGGAAGGGGGCCCACCACCTATCCCACCCTCCCAAGAAGAAAATTTCTCATGGAATAAGGGGGAGACAAAAAGGTGGCATAGTTTTTAAGGGAAAGATGGAGAGTAAAATCAGCATGGCCCACCAAATCAAGTACTCCATCCTCCAAGGCAATTTCAAAACTAGTGGAGGAGGTTGACTTTGCAAAGGACATCATGCTTGCTTGGGAAAGGGGACAACAAGGAAAAAGGTGGTGAGATTCCCAAGTAGTTAAGCCCCTTGGAAAGGTGATAAAATTTATTTATTTTTATTTTATTTTAGCTTCCCATCTATATCATCTTTCCCGTGGGTCCCACTAGCCTTTAAGTTATATGGTAATCCATTATGCCATTGTTTATGGATTTTTTATTAATTAAGGGTTAGTCGATAATAGAATGGGTAAGATAGGGATTTAGGTAACTAATATCAATTAGGGAAGTATAATGAAAAGGGAAGGGAATATTCTCTGTGGTAAGAGAATAATTTCCTTCCCATACAAAAACCAGAGAGTTTTTGCTCTTAAAATCTGGAAGATGCCATTGCAATAATATGAATTTTCCTTTAATTTCTTTGCTTGTTTTTTTCTTGAGAGTTCATAGTGCATAATGGGATTGATTTAATGGACAATGTACAAGAGGAATTATGGGCTGAATGAGAGTTGCGTGATATTTTAACATAGAATCTAACATGTTTATATGTTCATTGTTACAAGATTTAATTTAGAGTAATAAGGATGAGACTTTTCTCAAATGGAGATTGATTATAATGAATATGAAAATTTACTACGAACATTAGAGAGATTACTAAATTCATTCATCAACCATGGTAAGTTATCTAATGAGATTATTTCATTGTCTACTATATCAACCTTGTATATCATTTCACAATTAAGAATAACATTTCCATTACAAGAAATAGAATACTCTAAGCATGGAGATAGTGAGTCTTTGTTTCATTATGATAACCTCTTCCAATACAATTACATATCCTTCATGATGGAGAAGGCTTCATATATACATGACTAACCTACAATATTCCAACTTTATAATGAAGAAAGAATTTCACATGATAGTTGAAGATGTTTTTCAATACATTAAAATATGCAACAAGAGGAGGATCTTACTACAAGGATAAAAAATACATCAAGATAAGGTGTTTCCACACAATCACACCAAAGAGTGAACTCCTTCAAAGCTTCATCCACATGATTCTTGACATAAATACCTGCAATGAAAGGGGGAGAACCATGGGATGCTCACCTCCCAACCAAGGTCTCTATGAGACCACCCCCGAGCTTGGAGAACCAAGGCTAAATAGGTATGCTTCAACAAAAATGCTCACAACAATACACATATGCATGAACAACAATTAACTCCCTCCCAAGGCTACACAAATGAGTTTTACAAGCTCATTGAAAGAGGGTGAAGGTGGGCTTTTCCAATAGGGAGAATGCCATTGCATCCAAATTTTCTCAAGATGAGTATTTCATTTGCCTCTTCAAGGCTACATTATCAAACCTCCATACACATACTTTTCTTAGCAACATCCTCAAGATGCAAGGATACAAATGGCTTCATGGAGCCCATACACCATGAATTTATCCCTATTCTCCAAGAGAAGAGACTCTCACCACAATGGAGAGCCCAACTAACCCCTTCACACAAGGCCACTTCTTCCCTTCCCAAAAGGGTGAGTAATGCCTCACTCCCATGAACAAGAACTCCCTAATTCAAGCAAAAATAAAACCATAAACATGAATTTCAAAACCCAAATCCCATCCCATACAAAAAAATGATACAAACAACATTTTACATATGCAAGAGAGAGCAAGAACAACATGCTAATCTAATGGATCAAGTAAGAAGACTCTCATGGAAATGAGTAACCAACCTTTCAATTGTGTTATGGAAAAATGAAACTTGAGAAGAGCCCAATTCCTTATCTTTCTCCTCCTTCCAAAACCCTAATTGTCTCTAAAATTAGAGAGTGGGTGAACACCCAATAAATCTCCCAAAACCCTCTAAAAAGACCTCCAAAAGTGCACTCAAGAACTAGCCATGATGAGGTATGACAACTAAAATTATTTGTCTCCCCTCATAATTGTGAGTTTAGAAAGGAGTGTGGAACAAGTTAGGTGCATAAGACCATCTCTATTTTCGCCACTCTTGAAAAGTGGGCATTTTGGAGGGTCATAATGGTGGCCTAGGTTTCTCCCATAGGTGAAAACTAACCCTCACCCAAGGTACCCACTTAGGGTTAACTAATTTTGGTCAAAAATTACACTCTATGGTCACTTTTAACCCCTCCAAAGTACCCCTAAGGTTCAAATCCGAGTTTCAACATGATAGGATCCCTACAAGGCATATAATTTAATCAAAGGTTAAGTGATTCTTTCCCAGGCCCTAAATGACATGTCACTATCCACATGGACAACACAAGTGTCAAGTGACCCAAAAAAAATATATATCACATTCACAAATGAAATATTCAAATAACAACATAAATTAAAACTATTAACACACATTTAGATTACATTTACAACAAGGGTCACATTACAATCAAGGTTTCAATCCCTTATTGGATTAAACCTTAGCTTACTCAATTTTCATGGTTCCTATTTCTGCACACTAAACTTCAAGCATCAGTAGTCCAAGATGATAAAATTACATATAATATATATTTTTAAATTATAATTTTCAACATTAATCTATAAGAAAAATTAAGCCTCTAATTGAAATTTTTATACATAAATGTTTAAAACATAAGAATTCCTTAATCACCATGACATTATCATTCATACAATAGTCAATTCAAATCATAATTCAGTCTTCTCATCAATTCACTGATCTAACCATATATAATCAAAGTCAACCACCTATTCTAGGTCTAATCCATATCAAAATATAATCCACACAATATAATCATCATAATATCATAATATCACAAGTCCCTGTTGGGATAACAAAAAGTGTTTCAATGTATCGAAACATAAAATGTCAAAGTGTGATAAAAAAATGAAGCTATGATGGGTCAGGGTGAGGCCTCACATAAATCTTTAGAGTGTGGTGTTTCCCCGAATCACAAATAATGTCAATTCACAATAACAAAAGGAAAGTTGCTGGGACATATAGTGTCCAAAGATGTAGTGAGGATTGACCTAGAAAGGATAGAAGCCATTCAAAAGGTCACTTCTCCAAGAAATATCAAAGGTGTGCAGTCTTTCTTAGGAAAGATAAATTTTGTGAGAAGATTTATTGCAAATTTTGTTGAGATTGTCAAACAAATTATTAAACTGTTGAAAAAAGATGCAAATTTTCAATGGAATGAGGAACCACAACTAGCTTTTGAAAGAATCAAGAAAGTAGTATAGGAGGCACTTGTCTTGAAGTCACTTGATTACAATAAGCCTTTCTGTTTATTCTCATTTTGCATCTTTTCATACTATTATTGTTGTTTTACTACAAAAAGATGATGGGGGTTTTGAATATCCTATTGCCTTTTTTAGTAAATCTCTCCAAGCTACAGAGTTAAACTATGAAATGATGGAGAAATAGGCATATGCTTTAGTGAAAGCTGTAAATTCATTAAGACCTTATCTATTTTGTGCCAAAGTATTAGCATATATACCTCATTCAGCAATAAAAGACATCCTTACTCAATCAGAAGTGATTGGTAAGAGGTGTAAATGGATAAATAGAATTCAAGAGTTTAATTTAGAAATCCATATTACCAAATTGGTAAGAGGACAAGGCTTAGAAAAAATTATGAGATAAGAAAATTTAGATTTGGTGTAAGTGAATAACACAAAGGTACATGATTCAATAGTAACCAGTATTGAAAGACAACCTTTTTATGTTGATATCATGTATTACTTAAAAAATTCTAAATGTCCTGAGGTTATGGTAGATAACCAGAAAAGAAATCTTAGAATAAAAGCTTAGAGGTACACTTGAGTTCAAGGATATTTGTATTGGAAGGATAGAAATGGTGTATTTTTATTATGTTTAGATCAGAATCAAGTTGAGAAGGTATTGGTTGAAATGCATGCTGGAGTATGTGGAGGATATTTCTCTGCTAAAGCTACTACTCATAAAATATTGAGGGATGGTTATTACTGGCCTAGCTTATTCAAAGATACTCATGCATTTGTCAAAAAATGTGAATCTTGTCAAAGGTTTTCAAATAAATTGAAATTCTCAGGTGCCTTGTTATTAAATCTTGTAAGTGCTGAGGCACCTTTTTCTATGTAGGGGATTGACTTCATTGGAGATTTTTTAGAGAAATACAATGGAGGAAATAGTTGGATACTTGTTGCTACCGATTATTTTACAAAGTGGATAGAAGCAATTCCCACAAAGAAAACAACTAGTACAGTGGTCACTGATTTTCTAATGGAAAATATTATGACTAGATTTGGTGTTCCTGCAAAATTAGTAATGGACAATGCCATGTGCTTCAGATTAGATGAAATTAAGGATTTTTGTAATGAGTATGGGATTATGATGTCTTTTTATTCCCCATATCATCCTAAAGAAAATGGCCAAGTAGAATCTAGCAACAAGAGCATATTGAAAATCTTGAAGAAGACCCTTGAGAAGAATAAAAGAGCTTGGCATACAAAATTGAGACTTTCTCTATGGGCTGATAGGATAACAGTGAAAAAAGAAACAAGTAAGTCACCTTTTGAACTTGTATATGGTATGCAATCCAGAATGCCCATGAATATTTACTTCCAATATATAATTTTATTCATGAAGAAGAGTTGGATGTTTATGACCCAATGCAAGATAGAATGATGCAGTTAGTAGAACTAGATGAGGTCAAAAAAGATAGTCAAAAAGAGAAGATTAAGTTACAACAGAAAATGAAATATATTTTTGATAAGAGAGAAAGTAACAAAAAAATTTAACCTGATGATTTAGTACTCCTATGGAATGTAAGGGCTGAAGACAAAGGGAAGAACAAGAAGTTTGAATCATTATGGTTAGGTCCCTTTGTGGTTTATAAAATTTTTGGTAAAGATTCTTATCTTTTGAAAAATATCGATGGAGAATAATTTGAATTACCAATGCATGGACAATTCTTGAAACCTTTCTTCAATTGAAAATGAAATTTCCATGCACAGTAGTCTTGTATCATATGTATATAGGTGTATTTCTTTCTATTGTGTGTTTTCTTTCTACATTAGGTTAGTAAGCATAGTCTGCATGGTCTACCTCCTAGAGATATGTGGTTCTTATATTAAACTTGAATTTAAGCATCCTCAGATAGAGCCACTATTGGTTGTATTTCCAGTTTTGAAGCTTGCTATTAAAATTTTTGAGTTCCTAGTTAGATTCTTGCTTTAAATGTCAAAATCTTGTCCAATGCTATCAAAATTTCTCTGCAAGTGTTGGTCTCTAGGCCATAAAATCAAAGAAGTATGGAAAAACCCTAAGTCCTAGGTTAGTTTTCATTCATATCCAAGATAAAACCCTAGTTCTTCAAAATTGGTTCTAATTTGCAACTACTTTTTCAAAAAATTGAGCCACTTAAGTCACGTGCCTATTTTCATGTTTTATAAGGTGGTCGCGATGTCTCTTTAAGCTTTAGGAATATTCCATATTACTTAGAGACTTAGAAAAATTCTTTGGTCATGTTATCTCCATAATAAAAGAATATGCTTTCGGTGTTAAGGAGATTTCACACGGGCTGTTGATGAAGATCTTGATCTTGTGGTGTGTGGAAAGTCTCATTCAAAACCCCAGAGTTAATGAAATCCTTTGGGGACTTTGAGATCGTTCAGTCACACAGTCTCATAAAACAAATCAGAGTTAGAAGTTGTGTTAAAGTTTCCAGGTATTCACGTAATCGCAAAAGGAAATAAGAGTTAAGTCAAATTTCATGAGATTAAGCGATAGTCATTGATTTAAGAGATAATCTAGCTATGGGCATGAAGTCTTGCAATAAACTCTTCAGTTAAGAAATCTTAAAGTGACTTTGAATCTATATAGTCGCGGTGTCTCACAAGTGAACCAAGGTTTAAAGGATGAGTTAAATGCATTCAGTCACAAGATCTCTAATGAAAAAAAGGTTAAGTTAAAATATATAAGATATAGCGACTGTCATCCGATGCAAAGTTGATCCTGTGGCCAGTGCTAAGTCGCTAGAGAAAAGTTCAAATGGATAAAAGTCTAAGAGATCTCGTGACCACCATCATATTAAATGAAGATCTAAAGGATGGCATTCAATCTCATTATAAATCTTGAGTCAGATAATTCATTCAGTGACAATGAGATTTAGTTATTTGTGAAGTCTCAATAAGAACTATGGTTAATAAAAGTTAAGTAAAGAGTAAGTGAAGTTTGCATCAAAGAGATCTGAATAGTGAAAGAGAAAATATCTAGTGGATAGCATGAATTCATTGATAAAATTCAAATAGTCAGAGAAATTTCAGTGATCCAGTGGTGGTGATTTAGATATGGACACGTGTCTAAGTCATTTAGAGATTTGAGGTTTGCGTAAAGTCTCAATGCAAACCAAAGATTAAGAAATTCATTCTATGACTTTGAGATAGCTTAAATCACAAAGTCTCAAGATAAACTATAGTTAAATGTAAAGCTAATGATATTTCATGTGAACCATTGGATAAAATATGATCAAAGGGTAGTCACAAAGTCTCAAATCAAATATAGAAAGTACAAAATGGATGTGGGATTTCATGCGACCCATCTAATTAAAAGAATATATGACGATGGTCGCATAATCTCTAAATAAACTTAGGGTTAGTGAAATCTTAAAGTGAATTTGATTTTGCACATTCGCATAGTTTCCCAAGAAACTAAAGGTTTAAGAAAGAGTTATTTGAAGCCTTAGTCATAGAATCTCAAAAGGAAACATGAGTTAAGTGAATTAATTCAATGACTTAAAAGAGATGAACATTGATAAAGGTTGATCATGTGGTGGTTGCTAAGTCTCAAAATAAAAATAGAGTTAAAGATAACTCTCAGCCACAAGGAGATCATATAGTTGTTGCCCAAATTTCACATTTCTATGAAAATTGGCCTAGTTTGCCCTATCTGGCAATTCTCTGTCATGTTTTTCAGGTCTTCAGCTCAAACCTTTCTCTAAACCCTTAGAACCCCTGAAAAACCCTGAGTCCTTCATGTTTGAACGAAGTAAAAACCCTAAGTCTTGGCTCTTATGTTTTGCAGTTACTTTTTCCCATCACTAAGAGCATGTGCTTAATTTCTAAGTCGCGTGATCGCTTCAGCCTGGGCGAATATGCCTTTTCTTCTCCTGGCTCTGCATTTCACTTTGTCGTGTAGTCTGTGAACACATTGGAATATTCCTTTTGTGTCTTCCGACTTAGCTTTTCTCTTTAGTCGCGAGGTCACTAGATCCATGTCATAAGCATTTGTAAAGAGTGGGACCCTCTCAGTCAGTCGGGTAATCGCAAGAGCCTTAGCGAATATTCCCTTTTATCTCCCGATTTTGCTTTTCACTTTGTCGCGAGGTCTCATGACCTTATCAAATATTCCCTTTGTGTTCCCAGACATAGCGATGAGCTCATCAGTCGCAATGTCGCGAAATAGTAATGTTACAAGTCACATAAAGGATGGGGCCCACCCTCAGTCGCTTGATCGCGAGAAGTATTCAATGGTTAAGAAAAAATCATCCGACTTGGCGATTTCCCTGAGTCGCGTTATCGCTGGATCGGGTCACATAGTAGCAGTTAAGGACACGGTCAGTCGCAGAGTCTCTGAATCAAGCGGTAGTCAAGGCTTAGCTTCCAAGACTTCACGACTAGCCGTCTGTGGTCCCCAGTCGCATTGTCACTAAAACCAAGTGATGACTCAGTGTCCCAGTGTGTAGAAAGTAGTCAGTGGCCGTGTGACAGGTGGCATTAGGCAAGTGGATGCTGATGCTTGTCGGGTGATCGCTAGACGGAGGAAATGGGTTCTGTGACTTTGAGACTTAGGCTCCTTTCCCTATGTCGCATGATCACAAGATGATTTAAGGGCATGATCAGTCATTTAGAGATTAAACAATAGTCATCCGATGCAAAGCACAGATGATCCAATGGTGGACGCATAGTCGGGCAATGAAAGTGCCCTACAAGAAAAGTACTCCCGACTCAGTGCCAAGGGTTAGTCGGGATGTCGCCAGAAAAACTAAGGACATGTGTAAACTGTTAGGATAGGTCAAGAGGCTTAGACGAAGGATTCCCCGACTTGGTGACTGGCATTGTCACGTGGTCTCAGAACAGAGAGATAACATCTGGCGACTGGGCAACAAGCCGTGTCGGTTGAAGGAGGCAGTTAGGCGCTGGGTCGCTGGATAGAAAGGTGAGTTAAGTGAATTACCTCGTGACTTTGATATTTTCATAGTCGCCTTGTCACTGGATCTAGACTCAGGTTAAATAGGGTAAAAAAGTGCTTTGTCACCAGATCGTGAGATTTAACCGTGGTTAAGGTCATTTGCCTACGACTTAGAGACTAACCATTGTCGCGTTGTCGCCCGACTTTGAATTTGAAATTTAGCGGCAGATTTGGCAGTGTGAACGCTCGGCAGCCATGGTTTCTCTGTGCTCATGTCCCAGAACTGATCAGAGGGGTCTAATTGTAGAAAATCCATGCATAGAGAGTCCGCTGATCCCTGAATTAGATTTATTTCAATGTCGGTAGAAAAAAGGAGATTCAGAGACGTGGAAAGAGATACAGAGTCCAATCATGAAGTTATTACTCTCAGTTGAAGTTGGCAAAGGCATGGTCATGATAAAAGACTCATTAATGAGAAATTGAGCGGCGGTCGTCAGTGGTCACTTCATCCTGGGAGGTTATGGTCAGTTGGTGAGCATTCATGGCAAGGTCTACTTGTAGAGTTGGGCTAGTGAATCCAGGTCGCTTGTTCACATGGCATAGTCAAGTACAGGGATGGGTGCAAGATAGAAAGTCTGATCTGATCAATTTACTTGGTGCACATTTATGACCAGATCAGATTTTGTCCTAGGGTCAATTAGTACATTGTAAATCTGTAACCCTAGTTAGGTTTTGAGACTCTTGCCTGCGTGCATGAGGGTATAAAAAGGATTTTTGAGAGCCTTAGTAAAGAGATTTTGGCATTTTGTAAAGAGAATTTGATTCTTTCTAGGAGCTATCTGAGGCATTCTTTTTTCCCTCTGGCTTTTAAATTCTGTAATCTTCTCATTGATCATACAAACATTCTGGAGGTATTTGGTGATAATTCTTCATATCCCTATGTTTCTTTGTTTGTATCATCTCTTATTGGATCAAAGCTTATGAATGTTGTTAATGGACATTGGGGTTCCTACTTCCTCTCATTTTTTGTAAGTCTATGTGTTATTGTGTTTGATCTGATTTAGATGTTTTGTGGGTATACTTCAGCCCCTAGCAGTCTTGTCTCATTCCTACACCTGGTTGCAGAAAAGGATGTTAGTTTGCAGGTCATAGGTTGAGTCTTTTGCTCAGACCTTCTTATGAAATATTTATGCAAGCCTATCTAGTGAGTTGTGACTTATTTGACTTGGTTCTTCCATTAGTTTCATTCCTCTATACTGAGATCCAAACCCTAATTTTGGTGCATCACCTAGTAGGTAGTTTGCTTTTCAGTCATTTCCCTTTCCAAGCAATCCTTCTATCCCTTTCCCTCAAAAGTTTTACTTTCTTGTTTAAGAAGCAAATTAAGGTGATTATCGAAGAGGAGCCAGCCTAGAATCTGGAGGTCTCATCTCAGTTAGCATAGGTCCCACAACCTGGAGATGATTCCCTTGTTATACTAGATTATCAAGACCAAGAGAGCTTGAGATCAGAGGCGCAAATTTAGTGTATAACATTTATGGCACGCCCGGTGGGAGAGTAAAACAAGTTCCTTATGGAATGTTATGTTACCTCTGATATGCAGGTCACATAATACAAGCTTTTAAGAAGTTTTTCTGACAAGTATATCTGGCGACTCCACTGGTTTCAAAGTTTCAAGCTAGCCTTGTTTAAGGTATATGAGAAAGATTGCAACTAGGAGCTCTAGACCCACTAAATTTTTAGAGTTGCCCTTGCAGAGAAGTCACAAAGGTAGGTCAACTCACAGTGAGTCCCCTATAAGGAGAGTTCAGTCTACACCTCCTGATTCATCAGAGAGGAGGCCTTTTGCTGTTCATCATAGAAGAAGAGGTAGATCTCTAACCAGAGATCTAGAAGAGGAAGATTCAAGTGCAGCTCATCTTTTTGTGAATCTTCAAGTTGCAGCTCCTACAATGGCTAGAAATTTTTCTTTTGCACCCTTCAATCAAGGGAGCCCATTAAATTTTGCAGTGCATCATGATGTCCCCTTGGTGGCGTTGAAAAGTTTGCCTGATTTCATAGGAGAAGGGAAAACCACAGCCTTTGAGCACATAAGAGATGTGACTACCATCTGCAGCATCCACAATATTACTCAAGAAGATGTAGCCACCAAGCTGTTAGTAGCATCTCTAAAAGGTAAAGCTCTTGAATGGTTCAGAACTTTACTTGTTGGGTCTATTACTTCTTGGGATGAATTAGGGGATGCACTAAGTAAACATTTTGAAGACAAATCAGATAACTTGTCTCTGGTTGAGCAGTTAACAACCATTAAGAGGGACCCTCAAGAACAAATGATAGATTACAATAGTAGACTCCTCAAGACATGGAATAGAATCCCAGTTTCAGTCAGACCATTAGCAGACCATGCTTTCCTATACTATTTACAAAGTCTGAATGGTCAAATATCTGTCATGATCCAGTCTATGGGAGGCAATTCCTTACCCCAAGCTTTTGACATAGCTGTCAAGGCCAAAAATTGTTTGATTTAGGTAGTAGTGATACAAAGAATACCACCAATGCCTATCTTTCCTAGCCTTCAACCCAGTGCTCCTGCACAAGTGCCCCCATTTACCCCTATTCCCATATTGGCTCCCCAAGCTAGTACTAGTGGCCAGGAACATGCTAAGGCAGGTTCTTCTCAGAAGTTGCAAGAAATACAAAGTAGCCAAGCCACTACTATACAAGAAATGACAAACGTGATACAAACCTTGACAAAGGAGGTTACAAACTTGAAGAAGCAGAATCAAGGTGTCAAACCACCCTTCCAACAACAAGGCCAAGGTCCTAGTCAACAGTACCAAAATCAGGGACAGCCTTATCAACAAAGTAGGCCACCATACCAAGGAGGCTATCAAGGGAAAAGACAAAATTTTAATCAGAGACCATTCCAACCATATAACCCTGCACCTCTTAATTCTGCAAATCCAGTCAAGGATTTGGTGCCTGGTCAAAACAATGTGGCTATGGATAATGAATGGTGTTTTCCTTGCAATCAACCCCACAATCAGGCCACATGCTCTAATGGGTGGATGAACCAAGCTCTAATGGCTCAGAATGCCACTCAAGCTCAGGCAGAATGTTCATCCAGTGGGACAACTCCTCAACAAGGAACACAAGAAAATGAAGCTGCTCTTTTCAATTGGGAGCAACCAGACTTTAATGGAGTCAATAGTGATGAAGCTTTTGTTGCATTTACAAGATCAAAGAGGAGAGCTCAAGACATGGAGAGAGTTGATTCTGGAACCCAAGCAACCATATCTGCAGAGCCAGTACAACAAGCTCCTCCAGTCATAACAAAGAAGGCTCCAGCCATCACAAGCCTAGACGGCCAAGATCCAAAAGGGGCAGAACCCATCATAGTAAAGACACAACAAAGAGGCCACACTACGACACCCTACAATATTGTGGACAATATGAAGAAAGTGAATGTCACTATGTCTATGTGGGACTCTTTGGCCATTCCAGGACAGCCTGAGATTTTAAGGGAGGCTATATCAGAGGTGATAGCTCCTCAACCTACAAAAGAGGCTATGAAGCCAGTGTTGGTTAACACTGATCAAGAAAGGGAGACTCCAAGTAATAACATCAAGGCTAACCCCATGCAAGGTAGGATCTTGAAACCTCCTCCCTTTTATGTATCATTAATCTTTGGTAAAATCTTAGTGCATAATTGCATGGTAGATAGTGGAGCTACTAGCACTGTAATGCCCAAGAAGGTGGCTAACCAAATAGGACTAAAATATGAGCCCTTCCAAAAGAATTTCACACATCTTGATGGGTCCTTAGTTAGAACTATAGGTGTGGCCAAGGATACCAGTCTAATATTACATGCTAGCCCTAATTTTTCCATCCTCCTTGATATAGTTGTCATAGATTTCCCTGCAATGTTTGCCATTTGCTTGTCAAGAGAGTTCACTGCCAAGATAGGTGGTTATTTATCTTTTGATTGGTCCCACATGTTGTTTCACACAAGATATGATACCAAGGTTACCATTAAGTCAGAAGCATTGGTAGTACACCATGTGGAGCCTTATATGCCTAGTACAACCAATGTTAATTGCCCCATATTTGATAACAGTGATTTCCAAACCTATAGTGAAGCAAGCACTAAGATAGGGGATACCCCTGACTTCTACTTGGATGAAAGAGAAATAGAACATGTTACTTGGAATGCTGGTTTGGGAAATTATTTGTTACAAGAAGGTGATGCTATAGAGCCCAACCTTTTCAAGGGTGCTGATTCAGAAGATCAAAGTGATCAAGTCTGGGAGCTATATTTTGATGGGGCTAGAAGTAGACACGGTTCTGGTGGAGGTGCTATGTTAGTGTCCCCAAAAGGAGAAAGGTATTATACTGCCTTTAGATTTAGTTTTTCCTGCACCAACAATACTGCAGAATATGAAAGTCTAGTCAATGGACTAGAGTGGGCTAGAAAGAGAGGGCTTAAGGCCTTAAAGGTTTATGGTGATAGTGAACTTGTTGTCAGCCAAGTAAGGGGAACAAGTGCAAAAAAAAATGATGCCTTGAAAGCATACAAACATAGAGTTTGGGATGCAATTGAAGAATTCTATGCTTTCAACATTGTTGCTATCCCTAGAAAGTTAAACCTACATGCTGACAGGTTGGCTGTCATTAGATCTCAGTTTGACATTCCTAATAACATTGCAAATGAGACAGACCAACACGATATCAAGATTGTTGTTAGGCCTTCAATTCCTGATAATAATATTAATTGGCAGGTGTTTGACAATGATGAACAAATCTTGCAGTTCTTGTTTGAAGAAGATGTCTTTTCAGGGCACAATCAAGAAAGGTTATTCCAGAACTATGGTGACCAAGTGTTACAATGGAAATCTGACAAGATGCCTAAAGGTTTGGTTACCTTAGAGACTATCTTCAACAAAGATGATGAAGTCAAGAAAAGTAAAGCTGGCCTGGTAATCCAATGAGAGCATAGTGCCGAATTGGAATTGGAACTAGGTAAAAGCATATAATTTGGAAAAATAAACACTGATTCAGAAAAGCAGGCTTACACCAAGTTATTCAAAGAATTTAGTGATGTCTTTGCCTGTCGATATGAAGATCTCAGAGGCTTTGATCCTAGCCTTGCTCAGTATAAAATTGAATTGGAGCCTAGTGCCAAACCAGTGAGACAGAAACAAAGGCCTGTCAATCCTAAGCTTGAACCACTCATGCACAAGGAGGTGCTTAAACTCATAGAGAGTGGGATCATCTACCCCATTAAGCACACTAGTTGGGTTTCTAACCTTGTTCCTGTTAGAAAGAAGAATGGGGAGTTGAGATTGTGTGTTGATTTCAGAGATTTGAACAGAGCATCATTAAAAGACCGCCATCCACTACCCTCTATGGAACAAATTCTACAATGTGTCTCTGGATCCAAGAGATTCTCATTGTTGGATGGCTATTCTGGATACAATCAGATGCTGGTAAAAGAAGAGGATCAACATAAAACAACATTTACAACCAAGTGGGGAACCATGGCTTATCAAAAGATGCCCTTTGGTTTGTCAAATGCAGGTGCCACATTCCAAAAAGAAATGGACATGGCCTTTAAAAGCCTCATGTACAAATTTGTGTTGGTCTACTTGGATGACATAACTATCTATTCAAAGCATGAAACAGACCACATGGATCATTTGAGGCAAATTTTTGAAAGGTGCAGAGAATTTGGGATATCCCTTAATCCCAAGAAATGTGTATTTGCAGTCCATGAGGGAAAAATGTTGGGATATGTAGTATCCAAAGAAGGAATCACAGTGGATCCTGAAAGGATTGCAGCTATCTTGGAATTGCCATTGCCACATCACAAGAAGGGTCTCCAATCTTTCATAGGGAAGATTAACTTTGTTAGGAGGTTCTTGCCTAACATTGCAGAATTGCTTAAGCCTTTGACAACCATGTTGAAGAAAGGTTCTATTTTCAGTTGGACCAAAGAAGGAAAGGCTAATTTCCAGGCAATTAAAGAAGCATTGACAGAGGCTCTTGCCCTGTTAAACCCAAACTTTGAAAAGGATTTTATCCTTTATGCTTATGGAGGCCAAGATGCCATTTCTGCAATATTGACACAAGAAAATTCAGAAGGATTGGAGCAACCTGTTGCTTTCTTTAGCAAAGGTTTAGAAGAGTATGAGCATAGGTACTCTTTTGTAGAAAAGCATGTTCTTGCTATAGTAAAGAGTCTAAAAAAGTTCAGATATCTATTGACTCACAGTAAGGTACATTTGAGGGTCACTCACCCTAGTGTCAAAGAATTTTTTCTCTCCAAAGATCTAAATGAGAAAAGAGCTGGTTGGATCACTAAGGTGATGGAATATGATGTTGATATTCAGAATACCAAGCTGGTTAGAGGCAGAGGTCTTTGTGAACATTTGGCAGGGGGTGAGAATGTAAAGAAATCAGATTTGCTGGATGCATCTCTAGTGGTGCATTCTAAAGAAGATCAAGCCAAGGCAACAAGTTGGTTGCCTAATATGATTAATTATTTAAAGATAGGACAATGCCCTGCAAGGCTAGACTCAGCAAAAAGAATATATTATAGGTTACAATCTATCCCTTTTGTGCTGATTGATAATGTCCTTTTTAGAAAAGACCACAATGGTGTGCTTTTGAGATGCATAGGTTCAGAAAAGATAGCAGATGTCCTGTTTGAATTCCATGATGGACCAGTTGGTGGTCATTTTTCTCCTAGGACTACTGCTTATAAGATCATGAGGGCTGGGTACTATTGGCCATCTATCTTCAAGGATAGTCATGATTATGTTAGAAAATGAATCAGGTGTGCCTTATTTGTAGGAAAAGAGAAACTTGCAGCTCTGCCCCTTCAACCAATCAAAGTTGACCAACCTTTCATGAAGTGGGGCATAGATTTCATAGGCATGATCAACCCTCCATCTAGTGCAGGAAACAAATGGATAATCACTGAAATAGATTATTTCACTAGATGGACCGAAGTAGTGGCCTTAAAAGAGGCCAACGAGGGTGTTGTCTTGAACTTTTATGATGATCTAATTCATAGGTTTGGCACTCCTGATTCAATTATTTCAGATAATGCACTGGCATTCACAAGCCTTAGAGTCTCAGATTGGGCACTCAAGCATGGCATCTATCTAAATACCAGCTCAAATTACTATCCCCAGGGTAATGGTTTGGCAGAGTCTACAAATAAGAACCTGATCAGGATAATTAAGAAGACTCTTCAGGAAAATCAAAGGGATTGGCATACAAAGCTGAAGTCTGCCTTGTGGCTAGATAGAATTACTCCAAAGAAGATCATTGGTAATTCTCCATACATGCTGGTGTATGGCAGAGAGGCTAAGCTTTCCATCTCAATAGAGTTACCAGCACTGGATTTAGCAACTCAGTATGCCCTATTTGATGAGGGGGATCCCTTACAGATCAGATATGCTCAATTGATGGAATTGGAAGAAATCAGAAACAAGTCTATGAGAGACATGGAATTTCATCAAAATCAAACTAAGAATAGCTTTGACAAAAGAGCTAGGGGAAGGAACTTCAAAACTAGAGATATAGTCCTTAAGTGGGATGAGTTCAGATCCAGACTTGGCAGACATACAAAGTTTGATTCTTTCTGGGGTGGACCATTTGTTATTACAGAGTGTAGAGGATCTAATGCTTTCCAACTTTCAACACTTGATGGAGATTCCCTGCCAATTTCAGTAAATGGTTTCCACTTAAAGCGCTGCTTTGAGATTGGTCCTTCTCTGTAAGTCCTTGTCCTCTTGTAAATATTTCCCTGCTTTCTAGTGTAGTTTCCCTTATTTTCTAAGAAGTGCACGCGCACAAGTTTGTTTTTGTCAAGGTTTTGTGTTCAGAGTGACTCCATGCCCAATGAATGTATCAAGGCAACTGGTCTTTATGCTTAGCAGGCAAGCATCCCACAGAAATTGCCAAAATGTTGCCCAAATTTCTCATTTCTGTGCAAATTGGCCTAGTTTGCCCTGTTTGGCAATTCTCTGTCATGTTTTTCAGGGCTTCAGCTCAAACCTTGCTCTAAACCCTTAGAACCCCTAAAAAACCCTAAGTCCTTCATGTTTGAACGAAGTAAAAACCCTAAGTCTTGGCTCTTATGTTTCGCAGTTACTTTTTCCCATCACTAAGAGCATGTGCTTAATTTCCAAGTCGCGTGATCGCTTCAGCCTGGGTGAATATGCCTTTTCTTCTCTCAACTCTGCGTTTCACTTTGTCGCATAGTCTATGAACACATTGGAATATTCCTTCTGTGTCTTTCGACTTAGCTTTTCTCTTTAGTCGCGAGGTCGCCAGATCCATGTCATAAGCCTTTGTAAAGAGTGGGACCCTCTCAGTCAGTCGGGTAATCGCAAGAGCCTCAGCGAATATTCCCTTTTATCTCCTGACTTCTCTTTTCACTTTGTCGCGAGGTCTCATGACCTTATTGAATATTCCCTTTGTGTTCCCAGACTTAGCGATGAGCTCATCAGTCGCGATGTCGCAGAATAGTAATGTTACAAGTCACATAAAGGATGGGGCCCACCCTCAGTCGCTTGATTGTGAGAAATATTTAATGGTTAAGAAAAAATCATCGGACGTGGTGATTTCCCTCAGTCGCATTATCGCTGGATCGGGTCACACCGTAGCAGTTAAGGACACGGTCAGTCGCAGAGTCTCCGAATCAAGCGGCAGTCAAGGCTTAGCTTCCAAGACTTTGCGACTAGCCGTCTGTGGTCCCAAGTCGCATTGTCGCTAGAACCAAGTGATGACTCAGTGTCCTAGTGTGTAGAAAGTAGTCAGTGGCTGTGTGACAGGTGGCATTAGGAAAGTGGATGCTGATGCTTGTCGGGTGATCGCTAGACGAAGGAAATGGGTTCTGTGACTTTGAGACTTAGGTTCCTTTCCCTGTGTCACATGATCGTGAGATGATTTAAGGGCATGATCAGTCATTCAGTGAATAAATGACAGCTGTCTGATGCAAAACACAGATGATCCAACGGTGAACGCATAGTCGGGTAATGAAAGTGCCCTACGGGAAAAGTACTCCCGACTCACCGCCAAGGGTTAGTCGGGATGTCACCAGAAGAACTAAGGACACATGTAAACTGTTAGGATAGGTCAAGAGGCTCAGACAAAGGATTCCTTGACTTGGCAACTGGCATTGTCACGTGGTCTCAGAACAGAGAGATAACATCTGGCGACTGGGAGACAAGCCGTGTCGGTTGAAGGAGGCAGTTAGGCGCTGGGTCGCTGGACAGAAAGGTGAGTTAAGTGAATTACCTCGCGACTTTGATTTTTTCATAGTTGCCTTGTCACTGGATCTAGACTCAGGTTAAACAGGGTAAAAAAGTGCTTTTTTTCCAGATCGTGAGATTTAACCGTGGTTAAGGTCATTTGCCCGTGACTTAGAGACTAACCGTTGTCACGTTGTCGCCTGACTTTGAATTTGAAATTTGGCAGTAGATTTGGCGCTGTGAACACTCGGCAGCCATGGTTTCTCTGTGCTTGTGTCCCAAAACTGATCAGAGGGGTCTAATTGTAGAAAATCCATGCACAGAGAGTCTGCTGATCCCTGAATTAGATTTATTTCAATGTCGGTAGAAAAAGGGAGATTCAGAAACATGGAAAGAGATACAGAGTCCAATCACGAAGTTATTTCTCTTAGTTGAAGTTGGCAAAGGCATGGTCATGATAGAAGACTCATTAATGAGAAATTGAGCAGCGGCCATCAGTGGTCACTTCGTCCTGGGAGGTTATGGTCAGTTGGTGAGCATTCATGACAAGGTCTACTTGCAGAGTTGGGCTAGTGAATCTAGGTCGCTTGTTCACATGGCATAGTCAAGTACAGGGATGGGTGCAAGATAGAAAGTCTGATCTGATCGATTTACTTGGTGCACATTTATGACCAGATCAGATTTTGTCCTAGGGTCAATTAGTACATTGTAAATCTGTAACCCTAGTTAGGTTTTGAGACTCCTTCCTGCGTGCATGAGGGTATAAAAAAGATTTTTGAGAGCCTTAGTGTAGAGATTTTGGCATTTTGTAAAGATAATTTGATTCTTTCTAGGAGCTATCTGAGGCATTCTTTCTGCCCTCTGGCTTTTACATTCTGTAATCTTCTCATATACAAACATTCTAGAGGTATTTGGTGATAATTCTTCATATCCCTATGTTTCTTTGTTTGTATCATCTCTTATTGGATCAAAGCTTATGAATGTTGTTAATGGACATTGGGGTTCCTAGTTCCTCTCATTTTCTGTAAGTCTGTGTGTTATTGTGTTTGATCTGATTTAGATGTTTTGTGGGTATACTTCAGCCCCTAGCAGTCTTGTCTCATTCCTACACCTGGTTGCAGAAAAGGATGTTAGTTTGCAGGTCATAGGTTGAGTCTTTTGTTCAGACCTTCCTATGAAATATTTATGCAAGCCTATCTAGTGAGTTGTGACTTATTTGACTTGGTTCTTCCATTAGTTTCATTCCTCTATACTGATATCCAAACCCTAATTTTGGTGCATCACCTAGTAGGTAGTTTTCTTTTCAGTCATTTCCCTTTCCAAGCAATCCTTCTATCCCTTTCCCTCAAAAGTTTTACTTTCCTGTTTAAGAAGCAAATTAAGGTGATTATCCAAGAGGAGCCAGCCTAGAATCTGGAGGTCTCATCTGAGTTAGCATAGGTCCCACAACCTGGAGATGATTTCCTTGTTATACTGGATTATCAAGACCAAGAGAGCTTGAGATCAGAGGTGCAAATTCAGTGTATAACAATAGTCACGTAGTCGCTAAAGAAAACCAGAGTTTGAGCAAGGTAAAATATAAGGTTTTCTTCCACGCCATGTTGTATAGTTATCAACCAATTAGAACATGAGGATTTTGATAGCATGTTTAAAGAGTTTTTGAATTGTGATAAATAACCCAATTATATGAGATCTTGATTTGGTTTTGAATATAATAAGGTTTTAAATGAAAAATAACCCATTCAAAATTGATCACTTGTCAGTTTCAAATCTCATGGATAGAAACAAAAATTGATATCAAAGCATGTAGAAGTAATGACAGAAGTGACTAAATTGTAAATTCAAGATTTTGAAGTAATATTTGTGCATTGATTTCTCTGAATAAGTAGGCATTACCACTGATCATTTCATTTTTACCAAGAGTTTCAATTTTTAGAGAAAAATTTTCATAAGTGATAAGTGTTTTCAAGAGAATAGAGTTATCCAGATTTATAGAGTGAACAAAGGATTTGATCATTTGAAATTAAAAATAGACAAGATGAGAAGAGAAATGAGCATTTCCTTAACTAGCAGGAAGAGTGAAGATGGTGATGATGATCTGAAGGGAAAGATAAATTACTCAGAGGAGTTCATAGCTCTCCTTCCATGATCTAATCAGGGAAAAAAGGTAAATGATGAGTACCTTGGTGAAAATTTTTCTTACATTAGAGATGCAAAGACACCTAATTTTTCAGGCTATCATTTGTTTAATTACTTCCATAAGACTAGTGAGGGTCATGTGCCTGTGTCAAACCCTTGGACATCAGGGTTACAAAAATTAATAGTGGCTGATGTGTTTGTGGATGTGGAATTGTTGTTAGAACTGGCTAGTAGGTATGACACAATTTCAAAGACCATTAAGAAAGATGATGGCACAATCCTAGTAACTCTTGATAGGGCATCATTTAGGAGAGAATTTAATATATATAACCCCTACTTGAAAAAAATAAAATTGAAAGCCTTAGTTGCTAGATATACCAAGGAGGTCAGCATTGTAGCCAAATTGATTCAAGCCCATGTGTCGAAAGGAACCCAAAACTATATAGCACCTATTCCTAGTGATAATGCACCTTATTTCTATAAGAACCTGACATTATACATGAAGCACATTTCTTATGCCCTATGTAGAGTTTTAGGGGTTGATAGTGGAAGAGAGAGAGAGTATCCTCTAACATGCTAATTATAATTCTGGACTTGCAAAGTCTGTATGTTAGTACAGATAATGATTACATTCAATATGTAATTGAAAATATGCATCAAGGGTTTGTGGATATACAAAAGAAGGTAGGAAGCCATAAATTCCTACAGTATTCTTTGCTAATGCATTTAATTTTGTTCTATAATTTTAATATTATGGACCAGCCCAATCTGAGTCCTAAAAGATTTTATCATGGTCAAGCCAACCCTGTGAAGCTTTGGCTGAGGGTATGGAATTACACATCTTGGGAAAATGAGTTTTGTGCTTTCTAGAACTCGATGGTGTATCCATTATTAATCAGCTTAGGAGCAACATGACCGGGCTACCAATTAAAGTTTTACAGCTTTTGAGGCCCTGCAAGTTTGTAGATAAATGGAATGGAGATCACAATTGGGGAGAATTTTATTATCACAAAATTTCACTCTGATTAGAGTTTATGGTTGTTGCCAACCACCACACATCTTACCATATAGAGTACCACCAAGGATTGTTGTCATGGATTTTATATGGCAACTCATGCTGACAGATAATGAGCATTTGGCTCCACACAGAAAAGGGGCATTCACACCTTGACAATTCATTGTTTCTGATTTTACAATTGGTAAGAGGGCCTATGAGGCAGTGAGTAGGTGGTTAAGCCACTTTAGGATGAATGTAGCATTATACAGATTTGTGGATACAGAGGGATTTATATCTAGTGCAAAGAGACTCCTGACACCCACTATTCCTAATACTAAGGTGAGGAGGACCTGATCAAGAACATCCTTGAAGAGGATGAAATTTTAGCTAGGACAAAAAAATACCAAAAAGTGATAGATTTAGAGAAGCAGCTCAATAATAAAGGGATCCCATTTGGAGGATATTTCACTGGTTTGCCTTATCTATAAAGGTTAGATAAGATGATGGAATCCTACGGGGCACTGTGTAGCCAATTATAAGAACAAATTGAGGATAAGGACAAAGGTCCTAATAAATAATCAGCCTTAGAGTACAGTGATAGTAGTTACTCAATACACATCCCACCACCAATGGATCAGCCACCTCATACGAAGGAAAATATAATTGACCTAATACAAGGACATGAGTCTAAGGTAATTGTTGAACCTCAAAAGATATAAGCAGCCATGTAGCCACTTAGGGGAGACCTAATAGAAGTTGTAACACAAGTGGGTGATGAAATAGAGAAAATTGGGGTGTCCTTGTCCTTTTTTAAGGGCAAGGAAAATAAGCTAGAGGCATGATTGAATATGTTTAGATCTGATTACAACAATTTTATTCTTTCCATAAGGTTAGAGGATTATCAAATCAAGGTAGTGGAGGCATGGAGAAATGAATTTGATTCATTATTGCCTAGTAAAGAGTTATTTATTGCTGAAAAAAATGAATTAGATATGGAAAGGTTTAATAAAACCTTGGATGAGGCATTTAAGGCCAAAATAGATTTCAATAAATTTGTGAAAGATGTTAAGAGCATAACAGATGCTAGATGGGAGAGGAAAATGACACAACTAGAAAGAATTCAAAGCTTTAATTGGCCTATAGAGTAAGATGTAGAAGCATGGGATGTTCTCACAAATCCCAAGAAAAAGAAGCCTATGAAAGTTGACCTAGACATCATGGATGAATAATAGAAGGACACCTAGCACCTAATATTTGAGAATAGGGAGGTTAGTCATCATAAATATTAGTGTGTGGTAGCCTATAATGGTGGTCACTAAATCTCACAATAACTATTGGAGGCTATCCAGAATATATTCAGATAGAGGTGCCAGCTAGCAAGAGATTTTAAATATCTAATTTGATTGTATTCCTATTTCGTCCTTCCACCGCTTAGAGTCTCATTGTCTTTTGTCTTCTTCTTTCTTTTAGGGTTGGGTCTCAAACCATCCGATCTTGTTTCTCCTATACTTTTCACTACTTTTCACTATTGCAAGCCTGACTACTCAATTTTGTCTGAGTTTTTGTGCTTATTGTCTATTGAATGTATTTGAAGTAGTAAATTTTTTTATTAATAAAATACATTGCAGTTTATGTTCTATATCTTATGTTGTCTCTTTATATTTGTGTTCTAGCTATTGCATGTTTAATTTGCAAGGCATTTTAGATATACCAATTACAAGGTGATTGTGCAGTTTCTTGTGAGTTCTTTCAAGGAAGGATTAATTCTTAAAGGTGATCCTAGAGAGCTAAGAATTAGTGTTAGGATTTGATAACAAGGGTGTGGGAGTGAAAGGATAGTTTGTAAGGCATTCTAGCTAAATTGCATGTATTTTCATTGATCAATTTATTGTGGATATACATTTGATATTGAATCTTTACCTAAGGATTAGGCACTGGTTTAGGGTTTGGAAAGTAGTTAATCATCACCCAATATTTAAAAAAATTAATCATTTACACTTTAGTTACAAAAAATATATTTTTTTTAAGTAATTCTATTAAGAATACAGTTTAATTTGTTGATTCCCTAGAGAGAGAACCACTAAGTTAACCCTCCTAAGTTCAGAGAACTACAAAAGGAAGAAAGATGAGAATCCCTATTTCACTGATGTTTATTACTATAAAGATCATATTTTGGCTCATAATGCTCTGTATTTAGTTAATCATTGTCATCTGCAAGGTATTTCATCAATTGATACACTAAAAGACAACTAGCCAATCAGTGAAATCCATAATCCTCTATCGTAGATACTGAGAATCTGTAATCATTTGAAGGTACACATGCATGAGCCTATCGATCTCAAAGTAGAAGGAGGAATTAGTCCTCATCATTTAATATTTTCTCTTGCATGAGTCAAATTGGAAATATAAAGAGTAAGCGATCACGTTGTTTTAAAATAACTTGCAAGAAAAATCCCTAACAGACTCAAATTACATTCAAATGGAATTAATGACCATAATTACATGATAGAATGACCTTATAGGTCTTCTCAGTCTTCAAATCTTCAAGAGACCCCTGGTATGATTTTAAGTCTCCTAGTGCTTCTGCCTCATTTTTCCCTTAACAAGATCTTCTCAACAACAATTGCTTGTTTCATGGTGTTGATATTCTTGTGTTTAATATTACATTTATCATTTGGTTATTAAAGTTAAAGTGTATGGCATACAACTGATTCCCCCCACCCCCACCCCCTAATTTGTATTGGTAATATATTATTACTAACACTAGAACCTTGTATCTCTATTACAACTTCAAGATTCTCCTTTTGTAATAGTTTCTTGATGATCTTCCAAGTCTCATTTACATCTTCTAGTTATCCAACCATCAATCTATTCATTCTTCTTTTTTTTTCTAAACAATGGTTTTAGATTAAAGAAAAATCAGGTTTTGAAGGGACCCCACAACCCTTTACAACTTTACTGAATATTTAACATTAAAGAAACCAAAAGAAAATAGACTACCAAAGGCACAGTTAACCAACAAAAAAACCAACAAAACCCCAAGACAAAACCAACAAAAAATAGTAGAACCCCTAGATGAAGCCAACACAAAAGAAAAAAAATAGAAAAAACCTAAATCATGTTTTGGAGGATCTTTCCAATCTCCTCCCCAATGTCAAACATCCTTTTCATAGTCTCCCTCAAAGCGGAGACATCTTTGGAAGCATAAGGTTCCTTCTTCTTCAAACTAGCTCTCGTGTGCTTACCCATAAAATAAGATGCAACATTATTATCCTGTGAATCCACATTGACATCCACAATGGCCTTGGAGGGGATGTTCCCTTCAAGGTAGCAGACAAGGACATCCATCTTCTTGGACGAGGTCATCATACCATAATAGTTTTCTTGGAGGATCTTCCTCATCGTGTCAGCTCCATTATCCACTCTTTTGGTTAGCTCAATAATACTCTGCTCTAACTTTTCAAGCCTATCCTTGGTACTGATATCGTCCCCACCCACTTCTTCACTTTTTCCTCCAAGTCCTGGGTCTCGATGGAAAAACTCTTAATTTTTTGGAAAACCCACATGTCATACTTCAAAGAAGCTACTGAATTAGACTTAGCCAATTTGAGTTTGGAACCATCAAAGGAATCAGGGAACTCATAATTCATATCCTCCAAAATAGAGGACCCCATCAAATGCTCCAGAGAATCCTCATAATTAATGAGAGGGACAATATTACAACCATAATCCCTTCTCCCAATAATAGGTGAGTAGGAGGGATCAATAACTTCCTCTAGCACTGAAATTTTCTTTATATGTTCCTCTTCCTTATTTATGGAAGGATTCAGTGAGACATGCACCAAGGAAAGCATCTTATTCTAATCATCCTCAAAAACTTCACCACAGAGATCCACCTAGATCCTGATCTCCTTCTCTTCCCCAACAATATCCTTCATTTCCTATTCCTAATCTCCTTCCTTCTCTTCCTTCCCTTCATCATTACCGTTTCCCTCATCCTTCTCAGAATCCCTGCCCTTATCCTCCTCATCCATTTCCCCAACTTCTTCCTCACTATCATCATCGATAGTATCCATACCATTGTCATTTTCCTTATCTTTCTCCTTATCAAATTTCACCTTTTTTGTCGATTTTGTCTTAGAATGAGTAGAACATTCCCCTTCTCCACTGGGAAAATTTCATTTCCCCATATCTGGTGAGAAAAGGTGTTTCTTATTTTCATTAATAAAAAATTTCTTTAGTGCTCACAGATAATAAAGATAAGGCCATTATGGAGCACTAGAGAGCTAACCTTATTCTTATGTTTATCGAGGTTGTCTGCCAACAAACAATAGAGGTAGTAGGGTAGAGAGACCATCTTCTTGTGTTTGAAATGGTATAGGAGGATGAAGTGGTAAGTACAGGCTCTCATAAACCTTCCTTCAATAGTGACATACTCCATTATGACAATGAGAACCATTTCCACTACTCTTTAATTTTCTTGGGATCATAATACCCTGAGACGAGCTTTCCAAAAAAATCACGCTCTTCTTCATCCATAGGAAAAGAATTCACAACTCTCCTATCATGGTAAAAGCTCATGCCAAAGTGTTGCATACCAATGACTATAGAAATGAGCTCTATTGAGAGGTTAAACCTTGTGCCAAATAGAGAGAAATGACCCTTCTCCCAATGCTCTGCAATTCTATGAACAATCTTCTTCACTTTAACCTTTTCATACCCTTGCAAACACTTTATGAAAGGTGTGATCTTTCCTTTCACAAGCTTATTCAAAACTTTAGGCTCTCCTTTCTACTTTTTGTAGTCATCAAGCTCTTCCCTACATAAATCCCCTCCTATCTTCTCAGAATTAACCATCACATGATCAATCTCAACATAATAGATGTGAATGAGATTAGCTCCCAGACTTAGAACAATACCAAATACCCATAAAGTGTGAGAGTTAATATCAATTGAATTCCTTTCTCTTCCAAGGGGACATGTTCCCATGCCATAAATAGGTTTAAAGTGACTTGTCATTTCCATCATTATTAAAAATATTGCCAACCTTTGTAATTGTCCTTTCATATCTCACAATTGCAGAAATATCTCGGGGCAACAAATTTTCGCATTTCCAAGTAATGCTTTTATCATAGTATACCCTATAAATTGTAAGCCTATCTATGGAAGCATTTATTTCATGATAGGAATCTTTTATGATGACACATTTAAAACATTTAATGATGTCATGTGCTTTATTGATCATAGTATCAATATTACAAGATGGCTTATGAGAACCATCTAGACATTTAACTATGTTCGTGGAATTCCCTTCCAACCATAAGTTATCATAATTCAAACCTTTGACAATTGATAGAGCTTTCTAGGCCCCCATATCCTTGGCATAATGACTAGATTGCACAGACAGGGGACCAACCATTGCAACCAGAAAACATCCAACCAAATTATGAATAATTCCCCCAAAACTAGCATTCCCCATAGTACCTTTGGAGGCCCTGTCGACTTAACCTTTATCCATCCAGTGGGAGATAACCAAACTAGACCCTCCCTAGGATTGAAATGTTTCTAAGGGATAAAGGAGATCTTCCATACTTTCTCAAAATCCATGTAGGTGTCTTAAAAAATCAAACCAACACTGTATAGAGATTCAAAAATCCCTCTATAAATTTTTTCAACAATCACACCTTGGGGAGAGGCCTTATCTCTGAACAATATTGTTATTTCTCTCCTTCCAAATATGTCAAAAGAGATAAGGGAAAGAAAGACTCCAAATATCAATAGAACTTCCACTGAATTTAGAAAAATCTAGCTAATATTTCATCTCTAGAGAAGAAAAGCCCAAACTTGATGGGAAAAATCATAGTGAACAAACAAATGAACCACTAAGTCTACATTCCAGCAATAAAGACAACTTCTGTTAGGCAAAGAGAACCCCCTTTTGTGAAGGTTGTCCAAAGTGAGAAATCTAATAAAAAATATTAACTTTAGGAATGCACTTTTTCAAGCAACCTTTAGCCCAGAAGGGCCTAGGACCATCATGTCCATAATGTAAAGAGATTATAGAGGCCAAAATTTTTTTTCCATTCAGATTACCATCCCAAACCAAAGAATCCTTGGATTGGAGATTGATAATCAGAGAGGACAAAATTATATATATAGATTGTAAAGGGGGGGGGAATTGGATAAAGTTATCCACTTTGAATCCTTCCAATAATCATACACCCAAACACCAAAGGTAGCAGAGCATTGTTCTTTGGACACATTGAAAGTGGAGTGCTCAGCCTAGGGAATATCCAGTAGCCATCTATCTTCCCAAAATATAATCTTTTCACCATCACCCAATTTCCATCTTCTTCCAAAAGTAGCCCATTTTTTAGATGTTTGAACAAAATTCCAAATAAAGGAACTCTCAACTACAAAATATAAGGATCCCAAAACTCCTCTTTAGAAGGCTGGGAATATAAATATTTGGGAATATAAATATTTATTCTTGTAGATTAAACTCCATTCCCTTTTTGCATCAAAGACTCAATTTTTTTTATCCAAATGGGCCTTATTGATAAATTTAATGGGTCTAATTCCCAAACCTCTCAACCATTTTGGTTTGTAGACATTCTCCCTAGAAAGGAGGAGAATATTTTTTCTATCCTCAAATCCTAACTAAAGAAAATGCTTTTGAATTTTCTCAATTGCTTTAGCAAACTTAGAGGGGATTCTTAAAAAGTAAGGACATAAATAGGAAGGCTTTGAAGAGAGGATTTCAATAAGAAAACCTTCCCCACCTGACTTAGAAAGGCTCCTTTCCATCCATCAATATTCTTATTGAATCTATCTAGCAAGTGATTCTAGAAAGACTCTGGAGTTTTAAGACCAAGAGGAAGGCCAAGATAAGTAGAGGGAAAATCCTCTTTTCAGCACCCAATAATTTTTAAAAAATTTAGCTTTCCTTTCCTCCTGAGTATTAGTAAAAAATAGAGAGATTTTGGCCCAGTTAATCTTTTGACCCGTAGCTACCTCATACATGTTGAGGGAATATTTTATTGATCTAGCTTCTTTGACTAAAGATTTACCCATGATACCGGTGTCATCCACAAACTGCTTGTGAGAACATATGAGAGTGTAGCAGAATTGGGTTTAAGACCTTGAAGTTTCCCTTCCTCTACATATTCTTGGATAAAATTGCCCAGACTCTCTACAAAAATAGTGAAAAGTATCGGAGAAACAAGATCCACTTGCCTTAGTCCTTTGGCATATTTAAAGAAATGAGAAGAAGAACCGTTAACAATAAAAATAGATGAAACTGAGCTAAACAACTAACCACAGAGCTGAATGACCTTGGATCTGAACCCAAAAGCCTTCAAAATATCCTACAAGAACTCCCAATCCACCCTTTCATAAGACTTGGAAAGATCAATTTTCAAAATAAAACCTTGTTTCTTTGCCATCACTGATGAATGAATGTTATCATGGACCACCGTAATAGAATAAAGAATCTAACTTCTAGGGAAAAATCCATTTTTCTAGGGAGAAATAGTTAGGGGAAGAATGACCAACAATCTAGTGGTTAGAACCTTTGAAATAATTTTATATAAAGAGTTGCACAGGCTTATAGGTCTGAATTTGTCCATAGAATCAATCCCTTGAAATTTCAGAATGAGGACAACAAAAGTGGTATTTACCTCCTTCAAAAGAATCCTAGAACAAAAGAATTCTTTAACAACACCATAGACATATTTTTCCACAATATACCAAAATTTTTGAAAAAAGAACATCGAAAACCCATCTAGGCCAGAGGCCTTCTCCACTTCAAAGGAAAAGACAACATCCCTTATTTTATTATTAGAAGTCATATCAGAGAGGGTCTTATTATGGTCATCATTCAAGACTAAAGGGATAGAGCCAATAAGTTTCTTCTTCTCCAAAGGATCAAGATTTAAATCAGAGGATAGGAGAGAAGAGAAGAACCTAGCAGTTTCAAACCTGATGTCATCCTCCTTGGTCAAGACACCATGATTTGAATTAAGCTTGCTAATTCTGTGAGCCACACTATGCTTGAGAGTGGTCATCCTCCTTTCTCAAAACACTATGATCTGAATTAAGCTTTCTAATTCTTCTTAATAATGGTTCTTCTTTCAAGATATCTTTCATTTCCTCAATTGAAATAAATGTACATGTAGTTCTCTAATTACTTTTTCTGTCAATTATTTGTCCATTTTTATTGTTGTATTCTTCCTTGCTTCTAAGATAGAATATATACTTTTGAGAAGTTTTAATTCTATTTACATAAAAACTCTCTTGAATTTATACAAATACTTCACAACAACTTCCTCAATGACTCTCTTCCCTTCACTATCCAACTTATCATAAAATTTAGAAAATGGCTTCAAATCACCATGTGCTACTATTATCTTTACTAGATCATTAAACACATTCCTAACTTATCTGATTCAAATTTGGTTTCTTTTCTTACCTTACTTGGAACACCTGATGCTTTGGCTTTCGTAGGCTTTGGTGCTTCAATCACCTTTTGCTTTTTCATCTCTTTCACCATGGCATTTCATTCAGTTTCATCATCACCCTCAATATGAATTTATTCTTATTTTCTCTTCTTTGCTTCTTGTTTCTTCTTATCCTCGGGTTTCTTCTTGTCTTCTAGCTTCTTCTTCTTCTCCTTAGGCTTCTTTTTTTTTTTCTCTCTTGTAAGTGGAAGCACTTGTGGTTTCACCATTTCAAAACTTCTTGTATGTCTACCCAGAGCAAGTGTGAGGGAAAAAATTTGGTTCTCCAACCTCAATAGGTTATTCAACACTAGTAGCTAGTACAGTTCCCTTAAAGTAAAAGTCTAAAATTTCCTTCACATGATCTACCTTATTTCTTACATTCCTGTCAATTTCATGTTTTTTCCAAATCTTTGTGCACTTCAAGGCCTTTCTCATTATATGTACCAAAGCTTGGTTCTATAGGGTCTCTTGGTTTTTTGTGTAAGTCTTAGACATACATATATATAATTTGTTCATCCACCTCATAGCCCATTGGCATCACCCAAGAATTTATAGGTTCAACTGCCTTCATTATGCATTCATTTCTATTCACCATAAAACATATATCTTTCTCATACTTCATAACTTTGGAGCTCAAAATTTTCTCCCTTTGATGAATTGCCTTCTAAAAACATTTGAAATAGCCCCATATAGATATAGTCCTCATTTTACTTAACATTTTGTACATCAATTAATTGATTTGTCCAACTATTGGCTTATCAAAAAACCAAATACTAGACATACTACTGGAAATTATTTTATAAAATAAAATAAAATACATAAGATGAGTGTACCAAACTTAAAGATGTTCTTCTTATCTTTCTTCATCTTCACTAGATTCTCTATGAGATGTCCCCTCAATAATTCAAAAAGTGTTGGTATATTGTTGAGATACTGACGAGATTGTGTATATATATATATATGTGTGTGTGTGTGTGTGTGTGTGTGTGTGTGTGTTGGAATTAATGTTTTGTCATTGATGTCAACATATTCCTTTTGTTGGTGATAGTTCTATTGGTATGTTTAGTGAAGAGATTTGTTTAGTATAGTTGCTAAATTGAATATCAGATGTCATGAAGGTATACATGGTTTCATTGATGTATATATTTTATATATGATAACTTATAGAGGTTCATATAATGATTTGAGTGAGCTATAAAGGATTTATTAGAGACTGGTATTTTGGTTATTCAGGAAGAGACATTGTTTCAGTTATCGTGTTTCAGTTATTTGATAAGTGTGGATCAGTTATGCAATATTATTGGTTGCTAATATAGTGGTAAGTTTAGGACATGAACATGTTTCCTCATCTTGCATGGTTCAAGATTTGGATGCTGGAAAGTTCTTTTTCTTTTATGACAGTGGTTGTGTTTAGTGTTCATCACAAAAATTGCAAAGATGCTCGTATGAATCATAAAACATAGTTGTTCTTGTTGATGTCATGGTATTTTATGTTGCTTTCTGATGTTTCTATATTGTGTCCTATTCATGTTTCTAGATTTTGTTGGATTATTTGATAGGATTTGATGTTTTTCATGTAATGTGTTGATGTTCTTATTGTTCTTAGCTGACATGATCTAGTGTAGTGTGTTGTGATGGATCATGACATGAATTATGGGTCTAGAACATGTTTAAGAATATTTTAATTAATCATTGCTATGTCTTATCCGATATTCAATGGATCACATTGTGTATTAAGGTGTAATGAATTAATATTTTGTAATTAGGTCCCCAGATGACCTAGTTGAGATAAAATTGATGTAATGTATATAGAAATATAATCATTTGTGATTGCAAAGGAATGTGAGTGTGTAAAAGATTCTGAGAGAAGAAGTATGAGTGGAATTTTCAATTGAAACAAATATTTGATGCATGTTGTTGGAACTCTATTGGCATATCACAGATGCTATTTTTCAGTTCATGAGTTTAGACAATATGTCTATTATGATTTGTGATCAAATATTGATGTAAGGCAGTGAGCCTTCCTTTGGGTTGAATACCTTGTTGTATTTGGACAATGAGCTTTAGGAAGTGTGCATTCCCCTTTGTATTGCTCCTAACAGGGTAAAGTGATTTTGATCGAGTACATTCATCTTGTGGGTTTGATCCCCATCATGGTTTTTGTTAGAATACTTGAGAGGGGGAGGGGATGGGGGGGGTGAATCAGTGGCCTCAAAAATATTCTAATAAATCAACCCAAAAAATTGGTACCATAATATTAAGCCTCTACTTATCTTCAGTCCTACAAGATGAATGCCTTCAAATAATCTTAACAAATAACTACTGCTCGGAGTTCATTGTTAAACCTTATTCTTACTATTTACTGATTAGTAGTCTTTCATTTACTGAAATATAGTAAATGAATTAGTGTATACTGATCAATATAGATTGAGTTATGTGTAATGCAAAACACTAAATTTATGACTCATAAACACATTGACACATGGATTTTTAACGTGGAAACCCTGTTAAGGGAAAAACCACTTGGGACCGGTAACCCAAAATTTTCACTCTTCTGAAGTGAGCTAGGTTAAGATCCAACCTTGTTAAAGGTTACAAAAGCACTATTATGTATGACCTTGTTAGAGAATTTAAATAGAATAGTTTGTCACTTGATATCTAGCATCTGTATGCTACCTTCTATGACCAAACCCAATGTAGTTTGTCAATTGGTATCTGACATCTCATGCTATCTTCATTATAAAAAATTTTGATATTCTCTGGGATGTATCTCAATATAGAAACAATTGTTAAGTCCTGCTTGGTTAAGAGACTTTCTGATCCAATGGTTAAATTGAAACAATAAATGATCTGTTCATATATACAATTGTAGACTTACAGATTTTTAGATCTATTATAATCTCATGATACCTTTCTGATCAATGTATCTTTTCAATACCCTTACTCCACTTCTTTTTTCTTAGTGATACTGTGCTTCTCTATTTCTCGGTGTCCACATAATTAGCTTTGTTCTTTAGCTTGATTGATCAGGACTGTATGAAGTTTTTTTTTCATCAGTTTCTCTTCAACATCTTCTTCTCTATTCACTCCCCTAATTCACAATGAATTATATTCTCTCTTATAGACATGATATCATTGTTTCTAAGTTCTTGAATTTCTTTTTCTTGGCATGATCCGCAATTCTAGTCAATTTTTCTTTAAAGCTTTTACTCATCTTTTACTCATAGATACCTTCTTGCCAACTGTAGTAAAATAGATTTAAATCTTTCTCTTATCTCTGGCTTTAACTTGTTGATGAAAACAATATTAAAAACCATTTTAACTCTATCTTTAGCTCTTTCTAGCTAAGTCTTTTTTCATTTCTGAACTTCAGTTCCTTTCAGTGTTTTAGCTCTTAGTTAGCTTCGGTCAACACTTCAATTCTCCTTGGGCACTTCCGTCAGGGTTTTTTGTCCATCAGGCATCACTGTGAAGTTATTGTCATTGGTAATGCTGGTAATTCTTCTTTTTGGTAAATCTTGTTGTGTTTCTTTCTCAGGCATCACTATGACTTTAGTCTCAGGTTTCTCTGTCCTTCGGGGTGCACTTTCCATCAGTTTTTGTAGTGACTTAGTGAATGTTGATCTTTTATGCATTAATGAAGGCATAACCTTTATCATTATGATTCTGTGAAATATTTGACACTGTGTATATAACCAATCAGATTATATCAATTTGACATCAATGACAATTCAATCCATTAATTGATTTAATGTCTTGCATTAACTTTCTGCATTTCAGTGATCAAATTACCATCTTTAAACATTCAATCAGTTATGGTTCATCAATCTCTCCCTTTGGCATTGATGGCAACACACTACACACTACATTATCACACTATATTATTTCTAATATAATATATAATATATCAAGTTGTAGTTCATCTAACTACCAAGCTTATTGTTCTATAACCAATACAAATGTCTGGCTCTCAGTAAACTCATATAGCTTAGATTTGTTTCTTATAGAGTGCTTTCTTCAATCTTCAATCTTCAATCCCTTTACTAGATAGATGTATCAGATTTTGTCTTTGTTCCTAATATGTTCTCTCCCTTGACTATTCCTCTCCTTGATCATTTCTTTTTATTTTGACATCAATCTCTCTTTTAGTATGTATTCTCTCCCCCATGTTGCTTCTATCCCTTTGATGGATATTTCATATGTAATCTCTCCTTTGGATATTCTGGGTATTCTCTCCCTTTGGATAATGATAATCTCTCCCTTTGAATTCTTAGTAACTTCTCTCCCTTTGACAATAATGCCAAAGTAAACTTTGATTATGCCAAATTTATATCCTTTCACCCTTTTATAATATACTCCTTGAATTTCCCTATCCATCAACAATATAGCTTTGTATTAGCCTTAAATATTTATAGTGCTCACTGCAGATCTATACCTTGCTATCTATAGATGTATCTTTTCATTCCATTTCCTTTATTGCATCAACATGAATGATCTTCTAATTTGTGTATAGGCTGATGCAACTCCCTAGTTAGCTTACTAACTAATAAACAAGGGTTGGACCCCTAGTCTCTGTCTCAGGTACTCAAATGTATCTTTCAGAAATGACTTGATAAATATGTTAGATAATTATTCCTTGGATTGAACATATTCTAGTATCACTTATTTTTCTTGCACTTATTCTCTTAATTAATGATACTTGATTGCAAGATGCTTTGTCTTATCTTGCATGACTGGATTCTTAGAGATGTTAATTGCACTGGTATTATCATAGTAGATAATCATAGGTTCAATAATCTTCATATTCATACCTTCTAGTAATTGTTTGATCCAGGCAGTATTGGAGCAATTTTAAGTAGCAGCCACATATTCTTCTTCTATAGTAGACTGTGAGATGCATCCTTGCTTTTTGTTGATCCATGTGATAAGTCTATCACCCATGAATAATGCTCCTCTGTTTGTGCTCTTTCGGTCATCTAATTTTCCAGCCCAATCAACATCTGTATAGACTTGAAGCTCAAATTTACCCTTTTTGTTATACCATAAGCCATAGTCCTTGGTGTTCTTTAGATATATCAAAATTCCCTTGACAATATTCACATGTGATTCTTGGGGATTAGCAGAGAATCTTCCAACTATTCCAATTGCATGTACTATATCTAGTCTAGTATGAACAACATACATTAGTTTTCCAATCATTGATCTATATAGGGCCTAATTTACGTCATTTGACTTATCATCCTTTGTCAGTTTACATCTGATTTCCATATGTATTCCAAATGGTTTGGAATCTTCCATCTTGAATATCTTCAGCACTTCCTTGATGTATTTGGATTGTGTGATATATATATGTCTGCATCTTGTTGAAGAATCTATAGACCAAGAAAGAATTTGATCTCCCCAAACATAGACATTTCAAACTCTTTGCTCATTTCATTAGAAAATGATTTACATAACATATCATTTCCTCCAAATATGATATCATCAAAAAATATTTTAGCAATCAAAATATTATCATCAGTATCTTATTTTAAGTACAGATTGCTATTTTCACTTGTTCTTACAAATCCAATGCTTATGAGATAGGAGTGAAGTCTTTCATACCAGGCTCTAGGTGCTTGTTTTAATCCATACAAGGCTTTATTTAGTCTACATACCATGTTTCTCTTGTCTGGATCAACAAACCCTTATTATTTTTCAATGTATACCTCTTCTTCCAGTATTCCATTTAGGAATGAAAATTTGACATCCATCTAGTATACCTTGAATCCTTTGTATGCAGCATAACCAAGAATAATTATAACTCCTTCTAGTATAGCAATGGGTGCAAAGGTTTCTCCATAGTCAATACCTTCTTATTGTGCATACCCCTTGCATACTAATCTTGCTTTATTCCTTGTGACTTCTCCATTCTCATTTAGCTTGTTTTTGAATATCCATTTGGTATTGATGACATTCATGTCATCGGGTCAAGGTACTAGTGTCTATTGGAAATATAATAATGGGAAAGAAAGATACTGAGAGGGGGGGTGAATCAGATCTTCAAATATAATGTGAGGCCCCACCCTGAACCCCATCGTAGTTTTCTAGTTTCCTGCTTATGATAGATTTAGCATATGATACTTTACTTTTGATGCATTATTAGACATTATGGACCTTAAGCTTTATGTCACGGATTTGATTATTATGGATGCATGGACATGTGATGCCTAATGATGAACCTTATGGACTTTATTATGTTTTCTAATTTGGACATTTATTTTGAGACTATCAATTCAGAAAACTCATTATGATTATAATATGGTTATTGAAGAGATTTAGATTTATCTTATTTAAATGTTGAATTTCAATTTAATTGCAATGTGAATTTTACCTTATGATAAATGCTTAAGATGAGAATTATGTAATCTTGTGATCTTTGGTAATAACTTAGTATATGGATTATGTCCTTATATTCTAAATAATACTTATCTCTTTATGATGTATATTTATTTTCTCAGGCTACTGATATTTGAATTGAGTGTGCAGGTGAGAAACCATGGTATTCTATTCGGGGAACCAAACAAAGGGAATTGTAAACTCAGTTGAGCCAAGGTTGCGTCTAATAAAATATAAAACCTTTTTGTTTCATGATTTTATTCGTAAATGTATGTGGATGAGTGTGGTAGCATAATCTTAAAATGTATTCTTAAATTCTTTTTCCTTGCGAATTTTCTCCTAAGTGGATATGACATGGCTTAGTGATGTGTAAATTTTGTGTGTGTCATTTGACACTTGTGTTTGTACCAAAGGCCATGACATGTCAGCTTGGGAATGGTTGTCCACCTACCTAGATTAGTACATTAGTGGATCCCCATATGTACACCTTGGGTTGGGAGATGGGAGTGTGGTCACCTCATTGAATTTTCGAAATTACTCTTAGAATGGACTTTTGGAGGGGTTGTGAAGTGTCCAAGGGTGTTTTGGGGTCATTTTTAGGTAGCCCACTTGTTATAACAATAGTTAAGGGCCTTTTTAAACCTAGGATAGCCCCCATTGGACCATGTGACCCTCACAAAAAGTTGATTTCCCAAGTTGGACGAAAATCAACTCTTGTGAGTCTTGACTTGGGTAGAACACCATTCCATATTAGTGTTAAGACATGACTCACCTTTTTGGAAGCTCCTTCCTTAGTTCCATTTTTGGTAAGGTGTAAGAGTGTAGGGAAGAGGGACCAATGAGAGAAATTTTCTTCTCCCCATGAGTTTTCTAGAGGGATTTTTAGTGAGAACTCTCCAAGTTGGAGAGTTTGAACACCCACTCCCTAATTTAGGGACATTGCTAGAATTGGAGATCTTGGAAGGAGGGATTTGGCTAAAAAAGGGAGATCTTCTTCAACTTTCTTCCTTAAGCTTGGATCTTAGGTTGGTGGACATTATGCAACTCTCTCTCTCTTTTCCTCATGTAGACTATGTGTTTTCTTGTTATATGTTTATTGTTGTGCTTGATGGATTTGTTGGATGCTTTGGAACCTTGTTGTTGATGTGATGATTGATGTTGTTGCAAGTTTTTCCTTTGTCTCTCTTTGCATGTTTTGTTAATCGGAGTATCAAGACTCATAAAATATTGTGTTTTGGACAGCCATGAGAGGGCTGGAAATTTTATATTTGGGATGGCTTTCTCCCTTAAGTACTTAGTCCACTTCACCCCAAGTGGGATCTTTGAATGATCCTTTGTAATAGCCTTGGTTTTGGAAGTTTTATGTAAATATTTCAAGTTCTTTGTTTGTGATGTTGTATGAGTGTTTCCCCACCTTTGTTTGGTTCCCCAAGCTCGGGGGTGGCCTCATAAGAGGCCTAGGTTGGGTGGAGATCTGCCCCATGGTTTCAAGTTTCCCTTGTTCTTGTTCTTGTAATGCAGATTGGAAGGTTTAAAGATTGGAGATGCACAAAATTGGAAGGAAGGAAAAAAAAAAAAAAAAAGTAGTGATAGATATCTCAACATTTTTTTATCCTTGATGTAAAAATCCTTATGGCATGTTCTTGTAGTATAGCTTGTAAATGAAAGTTTAGTTGCAAAGAGCGAAGTGGTTGTCTTGAAAGCATTTTGAAAACATATTAGAATTGTCATCTCATATTATTTGTAACATTCCCATGAATATATAAAAGTTCTTTCATGAATGGGATTTTGATGGAGAAATCTAGTTGTTAGTAAAGTTTTATCTTAGTTGCCAAGCAAGAACAGAAATCTGCTTCAAATTCATGTATCCCTACTTAGTTAAAAGGGATAGAAATGAGTCTACTTGGAATGCCTTTCAAACTATATTTTAATGTTCATCCTTTTGCTTAATGCTTTATGTGCTAAATTAGTTGGATGGAATAAAAATAAAAGATTACAAAATATATGTGTGTGTGTGTGTGTGTACAAAAAAAAAAAAAAGAACAATCTTATTCTTGGTCAAATCTATTTATGTTTCCTGTATACTCTTCATACTTATATATATATGTCTGTATTTTATTTATTTATTTATAAGTATGTTTTAAAAAAAAAATTATATACAGAAATCACTGTTGTTCAAAGAATTAATATGAAATATACACACATATATATATATACATATATACATATATATATATATATATAAATGAAGAACAAAATAAACACATTTTAATAATATTTAAAGACTGTCAAACTCGACAGATTTCTTTTGGCATTGTTTATTTTTTAAAACAAAAAAATATATATATTAAAAGGGGGGGAGGGGCGGCCGAAGCCTTCCCCAACCCCCGCGGCTCATACTACACAGTGGGGGCAGCCTGTGGTGGGCGCGGCCACCACCGCTGCCACCATAGTTGGCGGCAATGTCGCCGCTGTGGTGGGTGGTGGGGGCGACGCCACCCATGGGTCCGCCCATCTCCAAACCCCTATCACATGGGAAGTTCGCTGCCGCCATTTGCTATAAAAAACGCCGCCA
>MU225764.1:2994225-3005165 GCA_018584345.1 Thuja plicata
GTTGATCTCCTGATTCACAAGTAGTAGTTGATTAGCCATGTCTACTTGATTAACTGTCAATGTTTACACATCATGTGTTCTTTCATCAAGTCTGGTAGTCATCATTCTTTTGTCTTCTTCTACCATAGCCTTGTCATCTTCAGCTTTATTTTTATGTTCAACAACTTCACACATTCTTATTGATTGGGCTTCTTGTTCCTTTTTCAAATTTTTAACTTCTTCACATAGTGCACTGTTCTTTTCCAGTAGATCTTCTATTGCTGCATCGCTCTTAGTAGAATCTCCATTCTAAAATAGATTTATGGTGTCCTCTTCCTGATAATGAGTGTCATTCATTTGTTTGGCCAAATTTTTTCTTGCAGTCAAGGACTTCTTTAATTCTTGTCTTGTAGTCTCAATCTGTTGGAGTGCTAGCTGAATATCAATCTTTTGATTCTCAATGACTTTACCCATCTTGTAGATCTCCATCTCAAGATCTTTATTCTCAAGCTGATTATGATCCTTTTTTAGAACTATTCTCTAATACCAATTGTTGAAAATATAATAATGGGAAAGTAAGATACTGAGAGGGGGGTGAATTAGATTTTCAAATATAAACACTTAAAACAAACTGATCCACATTCATACATAAATGAATCTAATGTAATCTCAGATAGCATCCACACCATGAAATAAATAACACATAACACAATAACTTGGTAATCCAGAAACCCAAATAGGTAAAACTGGGGTGGGGATGACACCCACAAAAGTCTCCACTACTGCAATAATAAAGTGTACCTGTTAAGGTTACAATGTTTGATTACAAAATGTAATCTACCCTGTTAGAGGTCTACCCAGTTAAGAGCTTTAGATCATTACAATTTAACCTATTAAAGGATTTAAACTTACAATGAAGTAATCACTCTATTAAGAGATAAATAAAGGCCTGCTAAAACCACTCTGTTAAGAGATTTTCACCTGATATAATGATTAAAAATTCTCAAGTATTGATCCTTCGATATGTACTCTGATGCTGATGATAGATCTCCTCTTTTCAGTATCTCCTCTAATCTTATAATATGATATTACTTTACTCTGTTGTTCACTATGTTATGCTCTGCTTGATCTTTGCTTTTGAACAAAATAACCCTCTATGCATTTCACTTCAAAATGCAATCACTTCAACAATTACTCTTCTGTCTCTTGCACACATACAAAAAATAGGGTTTCAAAGAAATCTAATATATCTATATAGATCTGACAGTGAGATCTAGATCAACAATCAAGATCCAATACCCATACCATGATGGTATTACAATTAATGGCTACAATGAGTCATACATAAGATAAAAAAATTAAATCCATAATTAACTCTGTATAATAATATTAAATGCATACATAAGTCGGCCCAAAAAGCTTATACAAGTCGATCGGATCACTTATCCTTGAAGTTTGTATCATTCTTGACAAGTATACAAAAATTGTCTTGCTTGACATTTAACATCTCTGTCTCTACTCGGTGCTGCAATGTAACTAGGCATACTGAAAAACTGCTTAGTAATTTTTCTCGGCCTTATATAGTTTTAGCTCAGCCACAGTGATAGCCAACTAAAACTTCCTAGTGAAATGACTAAGTGTTGGGCACTAATCATCAACAAAACTTAGAGATTAACAATGTCCATGTCTTGTTCTTCTCAATCTATTCTATCTCTTCATTCATAGCACTTACCCATTCTTCATTTTCAAGTGTAGTATTAACATATTTAGGCTCAAAATCACAAAGTAAACATCTAGTGTTTAGTGACTTATTTCTTGTTCTCATTCCAACCTTCTTGTCTCCTATGATCTGATTCTATGAATGATGTCTTCAGACATACTTGGCAAGTTTTATTTCAGCTCTTTATCCATCATTCTAATAATCATCTTGACCTTTGTTCTAATCTCCATTGCTCGAAACATCATATTAAGGAATTTCCCAATTTTTGGTAATTATAGCTTGATGCTCAGGTAGAGTGTTAGGTTCTTCAGTGTAAACAAACCTATTGTAGTCTTCTGGTTCTTTTCTACTTTCCTTATCATTCTTCTGTTCAAATTCATCTATTCTTACATTTTCACTTTCAATGATCTTGTTAGATGACTTGTTAAGAGATTTATAAGCCTTTCTTTTGGTGGAATACCCTAGAAAGATATCTTCTTCACTTTTGGAATCAATATTTCCATTTCTATCATCTTTCAAAATATAACATTGACTTCAAAAGATTTTGAAGTAAATTACATTGGGTGTGTAACCATACCATAGCTCATAAGGTGTCTTATTTGTGTCCTTCTTCAATTGTACTCTGTTCAATGTGTAGATAGCAGTACTGACAGCATCCCTCTAGAATATTTGAGTGATGCTTTTCTCTATCATCAGTGTTCTTGCATAGCCAATAATTGATCTGTTATCCTTTCAGCAATTCCATTTTCCTATGGTGTTCTTGGTGCAGAAACCTATCTTTTAATTCCATTCTCATTACAATAGTTAGTGAATTCATCAAAAACAAATTCCCCTCCCCTATCTGATCTTAAGCATTTCAATTCGTTACCACTTTGTTTTTCTACCATAGCCTTATACCATTTAACGATCTTGAATGCTTCTAATTTATCTTTTAAGAAGATAGCTGTCATCATTCTAGAATAATTATCTACAAAGAGAATGAAATATCTATCTCCATAGTAACTCTTTGTCCTTATAGGTCCACATAGATCAGTATGGACTAATTCTAGAATTGTAGTAGATGTATGGGATTTACTCTTGAAACTAGACTTTGTCATTTTACCTTTTTGACAATTCATTCACATGATATGTTCAGGCTTTGAAATGTTCGGTAAGCCTCTTACTTTCCTTTTATTTCTTATCTTTATCATGTTGTCAAAATTCACATTGCATAGTCTTTTATGCCACAACCATATGTCTTTGTTTCTAGCCATTAAACATTTGGTGTTAATGTCATCAAGATAGAAAAGGTTACCTTTTGCTTGTTCACCACTTCCAATCAACCTTCCTAATTCATTGAATATCTTTGCCTTCTTATTTTCAAATGCTACTTGGTGACCTGTGTTATTCAGATGTGAAACACTCAATAGATTATAATCAATCCCATTTACCTAGTAATTATTTTCACATTTGATCAGGTTATTCAACATTATGGTTCCTTTACCTTCAACTGGACAAGGTGTGTCATTACCCATTCTTACTGATCCACCAATATAGTATTCAAAAGTGTCAAAATTTTGTTTATCACCGGTCATGTGGTGAGTGCAACCACTATCTATAATCCAAACATCATTCTTACTAACCTTTGATATGAGTGCAGTCTCTACATACCTTTATTCTTCATCTGAATCATCCTTCATGGCTACAAATACCATCTTAATGTCTTCATCAAATTCAGTGTCAGTATCATCAGCTCTATTCTCAGCTAGGTAACAAGCTTTCTTTCCTTTTTTCTTGTAGTCTCGGCTATCTCTTCTATCATATTGTCAGTTTCTTTAGTAATTTATGGTATCACCTTGGTCAAACTTATTTTCATATGTTCTGTCATTACTTCTATCATCTTTTCTTCTGTTAGGACATCTTGCAGCAAAGTATCCAACCTCTTTACAATTAAAACATACAAGTTGTAGTTTACCTTTGTATCTACCTTTGCCTCTCTACAATCTTCTTGCCATTAGTGCTTCAATCTCATCAAGTCCTTTCTCATCACTATAACTTTAACTATCATTCCTCATAGTGTGTTTATGACTTGAATTACTTATTTTCAAAGAAGATTTGAATGCAGACTCTATAGATGGTAAGACACTATTATCAAAGTTATTCATTTCAAATGAAATTAGTCTGCCAATCAGACTATCTAGAGTAACATTATTGTTTGCAACTAATCTCATTTCTTGTATAGAAGATACTCTAATAACATATACAGGCAGTAAGTTTCTTAGGATTTTACTTACCATTGTCTCTTCTTCAAGTACACCCAAACTCCTCATATAGCATTGAATACCTCTTTGTTTCTGAAGCTATACTGAGTGATATTTTCTCCTTCTTTCATCCTTAGTTCATCAAACCTCCCTCTTAGGATTTTTGCCTTAGCTCTTAGTACATTAGCATCTCCTCCATGTACCATAATAAATTTATGCCACATTTTCTTTGCAGAGGTGTAGGTTTTGACATCTTCAAAATTAGCATCAGAGAGTGAGGAAGCAAGCTCTATCATCATAGAATTATGCTCATGCTTTTCTCACAATTGTTCAAGTGTGTGAGGTCTTGTAGGCAACACATATTCAGTATCTAGGTGTTGAGTAACATCATTACCAATACCTGATAGGTGGATTCTTATTCTTCTTTTTCATGATGCAAAGTTTTCTTTATTCAACTTGGGAACATCTCATTTTTTCATCTTGTGATCTTTTGCTTGAGCTATTAAACTCCCTTTCTAAGCACACAAGCACTAATACCAATTGTTATAATAACTGAGGGGGGGTGAATCAGTGGCCTCAAAAATATTCCAATAAATCAACCCAAATACTTAGTACCACAATATTGAGCATCTATTTATCTTCAGTCCTACAAGATGAATGCCTTCAAATTATCTTAAAAAATAACTATTGCTCAGAGTTCACTGTTAAACCTTATTCTTACTATTTACTGATTAGCAATCTTTCATTTACCAAAATACAATAAATAACTTAGTGTATGCCGATCAATACAAATTTAGTTATGTGTAATGTAAAACACTAAAGTAATGATTCATAAACACATTGCCACGTGTATTTTTAACGTGGAAACCCTGTTAAGGGAAAAACCACTTGGGAAGAGTAACCCAAAATTTTCACTGTTTTGAAGTGAGCTCAGTGAAGAGCCAACCTTGTTAAAGGTTACAAACACACTGTTAGATGTGACCTTGTTAGAGGATTTAAATAGAATATTTTATCACTTGATATCTGGCATCTCTATGCTACCTTCTATGACTAAACCCAGTGTAGTTTATCGATTCGTATCTGGAATCTCATGCTGTCTTCATGATAAAATTTATTGATACTCCTTGGGATGTATCTCAATATAGAAAGAATTGTTAAGTCCTTCTCAGTTAAGAGACTTTCATATCCAATGGTTAAATTGAAATAGTAAATGATTTGTTCACATATACAACTATAGACTTGCAGATTTTTCAGATATATGGTGAGCTCATAATACCTTTCTAATCAATGTATCTTTTTAATACTTTTGCTCCACTTATTTTTTATCAGTGATGTTGTGCTTTTGTGTTGCTCGATGTCCACAGAATTAGCTTTGTTCTTTAGCTTGATTGATCAGGACTATATGAAGTTGTTCTTCATCAGTTTCTCTTCAACATCTTCTTCTCTATTGACTCCCCTAATTCAAAATGAATTAGACTGTCTCTTTATAGACATGATATCACCATTTCTAAGTTCTTGACTTTCTTTTTCTTGGCGTGATCTACAATTCTAGCCAATCTTTCTTTAAAGCTTTTACTCATGTTTTATCTCGTAGATATCTTCTTGCCAACTGTAATAAAACATCTTTAAATATTTCTCTTATCTCTGGCTTTAACTTGTCAATGAAAAAAATATTAACAACCATTTAAATCTATCTTTAGCTCTTGCCAGTTAAGTCTTTTGTCACTTTTGAACTTTAGTTCCTTTCAGTGTTTTAACTCTTAGTTAGCTTTGGTCAACACTTCAGTTCTCCTCGGGCATCTTCATCGAGATCGTCTACCCATCGGGGTTGTCTATCCATCGGGCATCAGTGTGATGTTCTTCTCATTAGTAATGCTTGTAATTATGCTCATCGATAATTCTTGTTAGGTTTCTTTCTCGGGAATCACTGTGACTTTACTCTCAGGTTTCTCTATCTGTTGGGGTGCACTGCCCATCGGTGTTTACAGTCACTTAGTGAATATTGGTCTTTTATGCATTATTGAAGGCACAACCTTTATCATTCTGATTGTTTGAAGTCTTTGACACTTTGTATAGAACAAATCAGATTAAATATCAAGTTGACATCAATGAAAATTCAATCCATTAACTAATTTAATGTCTTGCATTAACTTTCTGCATTTTGGTGATCAACTTAACATCTTCAAACATTCAATCAGTTATGGTTCATCAGTTTTTTCCTGAACCAGGTTTCCATGTCAAAAATATTGGTGTTATATGTTAATTAATGTGTCATGTTGTTGCATTCATTTTAATCATTTAGATCAAAGATTAAGTTCATAATTTGGTTAATTTTTTTTAGTTTTTGGACACCACTGATTCAACCCCCTCTCAGTTTGTGTGCTTCATTAATCATAAAAATTGGTATTAGATCTTGTGTCCTCTTTTGGAAGCTTGACCACATGAAAAGATCTAGGATTTCAACCTTTAATGAGAGTCTAAGATTTAATGGTACAAATTATGTTATATGAAAGGACTGGAGGATTACACACTCGAAATGTATTAGTGAAGAACATTGGGATATCAAAAATAAGTCTTACAGTTCTCTTTTAGATCTTTGTATGAATCCTGATGAGAAGAAGAAATCTGAGTACAATGTGAGAGAAAAATAAGCGTTGTTAAGTTCCTTATCAGACGTAGAGTATACAAATGTTATGGGATTGGAGACTACAAATCAAGTATGGAAAACAATGGAGACACTAAGTGAAGGAGATACATTCATGAATCAATCCAAATTACAAAGTATGAAAGGAAAATATGAAGCATTGAAGATGAGAGAAGATGAGAATATGACATCCTATGTGAATAAGATCACTAAACTTGTTTGTGCAATTAGATGTGCTAAAGGAACCTTGGATAAAGAATAAATTATTTATAAGATCTTAAGATCCTTGTCCACTACTTACAATAAATTTTTTTATGCTATTGAATATAATCAGAACTCTGACAACTATGAAAAGAGATACACTAATAAGTAAGTTATCTACTTTTAAAATGAGAGAATTTGGAGAAATTCTTCCTAAAGTTGAATCTGCATTTAAAGCTACTATTTATAAGGATAAGCAAAGATATGATTCTAGAGAAAGTTCATCTAAGTATGTATCTTGATATGCTAAGGAATAGGAAGAAATTGAAGAAGATAAAGGAATCTTGATGAGCTTGAAGCCCTAATTGCAAAGAGAATAAGGGATTTGGTTTAAGTATCAAGGAAAGTTACCTTTGAATTTTTTTCTTGCAATAATATTGGTCATATTACTTTTATATGTTTGAATAAAGAACCTAAGTACAAGCCTAAAAAAATCAAGTCTAAATATCAAAAGAAGTATCATTATGTTTCTGATGAAGGTGTGACTAATGATGAATTCGAAAAGAGTGAAGATGAGATTGTGTTTATTGCTATCAAAGATGAAAATCCTAGTTTTTTGAATGAGGGAAAAGCCTTGGTTTCACATGTAGACAAAAAGGATGAATAGTTTATTGATAGTGGTTGTTCACAATACATGACCAGCGAGAAAAAAAATTGTGAAATTTGAAAGGTATGGTGGAGATATTGTCAAAGTTGGTGATGAAACTCATTGTATGATCAGAGGTAGAGGTTCTATTACTCTTGATGGTAAGAATAACACTGATGATGTTCTATATGTTGGAGTTTTGAAATATAATCTTTTGAGTGTTGGACAACCAGTTGATAAAGGTTACAACCTACAATTCAAGGATGAAATGTACAAGATTATTAGAAGCCCTAGATCTGTGATTTTGACAGGAAGAAAGAATAAAGGTAATGTATTTCATTTGAACAATTATAAAAGTAAATGCTTTATTGTTAAGATTGATGATAGTTTGTTGTGGCATAAGAGATTTTTCCATGTAAACTTTGATAACATTGTGAAGATAAATACGAAAAGAGTTGTTAGAGATCTTCCTAAATTTTTTAAGCCTACTAATGCGATGTGTAATAAAAGACACTTGAGTAAGCTGACAAAGTCTACTTTCAAGAGAAAGAATTATTCTTGAAATAAAATTCTAGATTTGGTGCATACTGACTTATGTGGTACTGCAAGAACAAGAAGCTATTATTGGGACATGTATTTCATTTTATTTATTGATAATTATTCTAGAATGATGTGATTTAGATTTTTGAAAGAGAAATCTGAAGACTTTGACAAATTCAAGACTTTTAAATCTATGGTTGAGACTGAAACACATGATTGAAGTTGAAATTCTTGAGATCAGACAGAGGTGGTGAGTTCACTTCTGTAAATTTTAATACTTTGTGTGACGAGCATGGAATAAATAGACAAATGTATGCTCTGCAAACTCCATAACAAAATGGCATAGCAGAGAGAAGAAATATAACTATTCTAGACACTTCTATAACTATAATGATTAAAGGAGATGTTCTGAAAATCTATTGGAGAGAAGCTCTTAGCGCTACAATATACACATTGAACTAAGTGCAAATAAGGAGAGGGATTGGTAAGACACCTTATGAACTTTGGTATGCTCATGTTCCTATAGTGAAATATTTTAGAATTTTTGAAAGAAAATTCTATATCAGAAGAGATAAAGAATTAGGAAAATTTTATCCTAGATGAGATGAAGGAATATTTGGGTATGTGCAAGATCATGAGGGGCCAAACTATGCCCTTAAGTGGCAATGAAAAATCAGAAAATCAGGGTTAGTAAACTTGACGTGAAAATTTGAACTAGCTATAAAAATAATATCAAAAAGTTGTAAGAATAGAATCTATAGGAAATTGAATTTAGTTTCTAAAATACTAGGCCTTTTCTAAAAAAAAGTTAATATAATTGGTGAAAAGTATAGATTTCAATGCAGCAATACAAAAGTTTCAAGAAAAAAATAAGAAGTAGGTGTATGTCTGACCACCTTAATCATAATCAAATGATAATATTTTTTTATAAGATTTTATATATAAGTAGTAGACTCATGCCTGGATGTGATGCATATTTTTTTGTAATTTTATTCCAAAAAAATAATTAATTATTGTAAGGGAGAAAAATGATGTTATGGAATAAGAGTGTTTTGATACTCAAATCACTTATCACCTTTACATTTAATGTTTAGAGTGGAGGGAAAGATAACATATTCCCTTTTAGTCTCAAATGCACAAAGGAAGGATCCAAATTGATCAACCCAAAAAGGATCAATGCATAAATGAATCAATCTATTGGAGATAAGAATACAGAAGGAGATCCTAGGTTTCCCTCTTAAAATGTGTTTTGAAATGAATGCAAATGTGTGATAGATTTAGAATGATTAAGGATTTGAATTGAAATGAATGATAGAAAAGTAATAACCTTGAAATATTGCAGATTAAAGAATGTTGTTTTTTGGGGTCTGTACTCAATTTCTAGAAAATCTGAAGTATGATCCGGAAAGGAAGCGCAGAGACGAACAAAATCCAGAAATAGTTTTTATTCCAATTTCATCTTATGAAAAAGGTTGACCTTGACCCAAAAATGTCAACCCTGACCCAATAATGTCGATCCTGACTTGCACAGATTCGAAAGTGACTTTGTTTGCGGATCCCAAAAGTTTGCCAAAAAGGGTATCTAGATCTAGATTCAAATCCGCAATCCTGAACCTGTACCTACAAGAAAAAGAGGTTTGTTTGTTGTGGGGGAGGGGTTTGCCTTAGTCAAACTCTGAATTAGGAATTAACCTTGAAATCAATAAAGTACATAATGCTAGCAAGTAGTAGAATTGAATCTAACAATGAAGCTATGATATTGAATAGATATGCAATTGTAATACAAATGTAAGCAAGTATGTAAGTATGAAAGATTGGAATTTAGAAACCATAAACCTCCATGATTGTATGCTTGGAATCCACCTTGAAGAGATGATGAAAGAATCTTGAATATGAACAAAGGATCTTGAAGGAAGATCACACCATCATGATGGCTAGATCTAGGGCTTGAATGATAAATCTTGAATGCTTGAACCAAATCCCTTCAAAGGCTTGAGAGCTTGAATCCTTGATCTTGAATGGAGAGCTTGAATGCTTGAGAAGGAAGACTTGAACACCTTGAGAGCTTGAGACCATGTAGAAGAATGGATGCTTGAACAAAATCTTGGTTAGAGCTTTTTGCACTTGGAAGAGTTAGAGAAAATGAGAGAGAGAGAGAGGCTTCCTTTTATATGAAACTAGGGCACAATATTCTAAGGAGGATGACATAGGAGAATTAAATTCCAATTAGGCCCATGCCCCTAGAAGAGGACCTATATTAAATATAATTTAAGATTTACTGCTTCGGAACCCCAAAACAGCCGACTCGAAAGTGGGAAATGAATTTTGGATTACTTCCGACAACTGAAAAATTTCCAAATTTGAAAGGGGGACCCAAGTCAAGGTCAAGGTTGAACCTGACCTAGGTCAAGGTTGAGGTCAACCTTGACCCAGGGGGTCAGAACCCCTGTAAAAAGTGCCAGGTGGGATAGAAGGTGCCTAGAGAGGCCCAATCAGGGTCCTAAACAGGCACAGAAGAAGGACATGATGCTAAAAGGAGGGGATAGTATGATGGAGGCCAAAAAAATCCCCTAAGGAGGGTTAAATTATCTTAACATGGAATTTCTTCCATTTTAAGATGATACATTAAGCCCCCACTTTAGCGAAAGTATGGAAATCGAACATGCTTTCGGTAAAGTTAGAAGAAAGACTCTAGTGGATCGCAACAAGGTAGAACATCACTAAGACAAGGAAATAAGCCCCTAGAAAAAGGATTATAATTCAACATACATGCATAAAGATATGGAAAGTAAAGAGAAATTACTCATAGAAAACATACATAATTACATAAGGAAGACAAGAGTAACACTATAGATAACATAGCTTCATGATCTAATCCTACTAGCATGAAAGCGAAAGAGAGAAAAGAGAAAGTGATTACCTCACCTAGTAAGATGCCCACCTTACTATGAATCACCAAGGAGGGAGAGC